>BMAW01096698.1:507497-538142 GCA_019974015.1 Nephila pilipes | reverse complement strand
ACTATCCCTTCAGAAAATCAAGAAAAGGTTTTTCAAGGGTGCCAAGATTGCTTTCTGATGAGCAACGAGTCGATGATTCAGGAAAGAGCGATTGGCTACTGCAACAAAAAGATTTTGGTGTCGTGTTACGTGACTATGGATTGAAAACATGGATATCACAAGACTATCAGGGTTAAGTAGTAAAGGAAGGAAGGCCATGAAAGGCTGTCCGATAATCGCAGTAGCCAGCTATAAAGTCATGGCGGCTACTGCTTTTACTGCATATGAGATTTTTACTGACTACCTGAAAGGTAAATCGACTAACAGATTATTATATTGACTTGCTGGTGCGTTTGAAGGAAAGAAATCGCAAAATTATGACCGCAGTGCACAGTCCTGACTGTTTATCCATGTAAACAGATCCGGCTAAGAAGGTTGGGCAGTCAACTTAACTTATCTGAGCAGAAGACGAGGATATACTTGCGATGCCCATTAGATGATCTTTATTTGAAATTTTGACAATACTTCAACAAAATATTTTGTGATGAATCGAGATGCATCGAAATATCGTTCGATATTGCTCACTGCTGAGTATGCCAAAAAGAAAATTCATCTAACGACCATCTGACACTTAAAGTCTCTTTCTCCAATTTCTTTCCTTCAATATCTGATTCTTTGAAGACTCTTCAGTCTCTTGTATGAAACAAATTTAGATCATAGTTGTACTGGATTATTTTGTCAGAAGAGTGCGGTAATTAAAGCTCAGCCCACCAAGTAGCTGAAGAAGAAGCAAAATTTTGCAGAAAATTTTCTACACATGGAGCCCTGAGTGATCAGCTAGATCGTGGGAGGTTCATCCAAAATATTACTAACCTTTCGTCGAACTATAGGGAACATCGGATCATCGTATGACGATGGCATCACCATCAAATGGTGACGGAGTGGTATTAAAATGGAAATTGCTGATATGCTCTGTTTTCGCACGTTGATTACAGAATAGGCAGAAATGGGATGAAACCCCATACCTTTAACATTTGCTTATACTAAATGGCAGTTCAAATATAGAGTTTCATTTACTCTGTTGAGGAAAGTTGGAAACGACAATGAACACAAAGCTACCATCCTGTCCTGATAATGTAAGGCAACTAACCCGCAAGATACTGAGCCGGAGAACTCAAGACCAGCTTCATGAATGCAAACCTAAAATCAGAGCAAGACTGTATGATGTTATGATTATAAGCAATTAAATGATCTATGCTTTTGATATCTCAAATGGTTTATACTCTGGAGTCATCTTCAAGAACCCTTAGGAAGGCTTGGATCATACAGCGCCAGCTAAGGACTTTATTAGATTTTCAGAGAAGTTAAAACCCTGACCTCTGACTCCTGAAAGAAGAAACAGCATGATGTCATCTATGTATTACAAACCATACCATACATCTGACCAGCAACTGAAATCTGAAATGAAGGGGAAAACCAAGATAACTTCTCTGAATCCAAAGAAAATGTTTACAAAGGCCTGGCATTTGCCTCCAAACGAACCCCACTTCCAAGACCACCACTGAGGCGCTGTCAAGCTCACCAGGGGACAAATGCCACAAAGCAAGAGCCAGTATTCCTCATTCTGTTACAGAGCATTGGACTATAAATCAATCCACCCTGATCTAATTAGTGTGTCCAATGTAGCCACCATCCCACACAGTATAGGAGCTAAAATACATTTTCTTGTCTGACTATTATGATCAGTTAAAAGAACACTTTTGTGCTGACATTTCAACTCAAAATACTTTATGGTTGGTGAATTGTCATTTTCATGTTCCTAAATATTTTGATAGAATCTAGAAATGAATTTAAAGCATTTTTAATTGAATTGAAAACTGGCTATTGACTTCAGATTTATACTCTGTCTCATTCTGTGATCAACATGACACTGAGCCCACAGGCATTCATTAAAACAATCGAAATGGACAAAAGAATATTAACTAATCTTAGCCTGCATAACATTATCTTAACAATAAAATCCTTATCACCTAATCATATAAATTTAATCTTTGACCACTGCATTTGTTAAATGCTACTTTCAAGTATTATAATATGATAATTTTAACAAAATTAATTACATACAGGACCAGAATAAAATGAATATTCAAATCTTTTAAGGCTCATGAGGATCCAAGTGCCTTCAACGGCTTTAAGAATGTGATGTCGACTTTTCCTTAAACGAAGTATTACAAATGCGAAATGTAATTAAGTTTTGTTTCAGAAGATTAGCAGGAGTTAAACCAGCCTGCTCGAAACTAATTCTGCACTCCTGTTTTAATAAAGAAGGTTCTACCACACGTTAAAATATGGCTTAATCTCACAGACGTTCTGAACACCTCCTTATGACAGCTCATCTTAGCAACCATTTGTGCTCATCAGGTTAGACTTTCTGTAATTATTCTACACCTGTAGAGATATAAGCCATTCTTGAAAGTTCTGCTATTAAAACGCTTCAAGAATTTATTTATATTGACACTGGTTAATAGAGTGGTAGAATGCAACCATATTTATTTGTTAGACCGTAGCAAAATGTATGTAACTACGCCTTAAACAATTAAATGGACCACTTTATTCCCACAGGAACCTCTGCACTGTAAGAGGCAATAAGTCCATTATATGTCACTGTAAGAAAGTTATGGCACTTTGGTGGAGAGGATGCTTCTGCATTTTGAATAACAAGAATAGCACACATACTATAAGATTAGAAGACTATTTAAAAGTTTAATGCTTATATAATAAATTGTGAAATGGTGAAAAGATTATATATGATGAATAAAACTGACTTAATTGAAATGCACTTACAAAGGCTATTTCATACAGAAACAGACCTTCTATAAAATGTTCCATTAACCTAAATGTTATTTTTATTTGACTGACTTTCCTAATGAAGACATTATTCATATAAGTTCAAACATAAATAATGAAAACTGGTAAAATCATTTATATTTTGATCATCAGACAATAAATTATTATTTGGTGAAAATTGGCTAAACTGAGGTACTAATTTTATCACATTTTCTCCAGTTGCATGTGCAGGCTCAGCCTTTGAACCACAAAAGGCATGCAACAAACATCACCTGAAAAAGTACATGATATGCAACTTGCTGGTACTGTACATTCAAACAATAAGCAAGACTACCCTGTAAGTCAAAGTTTGAATTGTACAACAACAACCAAGATATTTAGGCACACCCACTCTGCTTATCCATTAATCCTATGTACAGAGTAAGGGGAACTTATGATGCTAAAGAATAATTCTCCTGGGGTATTGCTCATTCCCAGGAAGCCAGGTCAGGAACAACCCGAAGAAGATATTCCACCATGAGTTCTACAAAGACTGCCTTCTGAAAAGAAGGCACTGTTCTGGGAAAGTATAACTCTTGATGATTAATCTACATAGAAGTTTAGTTACAATAAATACAGCCTCAAGTCACTATCCTGATCATTTCTTTAGAAAACATTTGAAGCCGTTTGATACCCTATTATGTGATAATGTAATGAAACGCAATGGCACGGTGTGTGTGTGTGTGTGTGTGTGTGTCCACACAAATATCCTTCATTAATAGTATAGGAGCTTAAATACTTTCTTGTCTGGATCATTAAGATCAGTTACATTCTGAAGCGATACATTTCAACTCAAATACTTTATGGTTGTGAATTGTTTGCATTTTACAAATCTAACATTTTGATAGAATTTTTCTAGAAATGAAATTTAAAGCATTTTTTTTATCGAATTAGAAATCCACATGACTTTGTTTTATATAATTTTGTCTCATTCTGCGATCGTTTATTAAATGAGCCTAAGCGAAGTATTCATTAAAACAATTTTGTGTACGTATTTCACAAAGTATTGATAACTAATCTTTAGCTCGCATAACATTATCTTAACAATAAAATCCTTACTGCTCTAATCATATAAATTTAATTTTTAATCAATTGCATTTGTTAAAATGCTACTTTCTCATTATAATATGGAGATAATTTAACAAAATTAATTACGTTATGTAAATAATTCTAACAAATGAATATTCAAATCTTTTTAAGGCTTCCAAGAGATCCCTAAGCAGCTCTCAACTACTTTAAGAATGAACGAGACTTTGCCTTTAAACGAAGTTATTAGCAAATGCGAAATGTACTTAAGTTTTGTTTTGAAGATTAGCAGAGTTAAAGGAAACTGTGCCTGTTTGAAAATTAATTCCTTGCAACTGTTTTTAATAAAGAAGTATTCTACCACGTTAAAATATGGCTTAATTCTCAGAGCCTTGGAAATAATTCTTTATGACATTGCTCATCTTTGTGTTAAACTACATTTGTGCGTTTCATCAGGTTAGGGATTCTTCGTGTAATTTATTTCAATTTCGTAGAAAGGTAGATATAAGTCATTCTTGAAAGTTCAAGTTATTAAAACGCTTGCTAATTTATTTAGTACATGGTTCACAATAGTGTAGAATGCACCATATTTATTGTTAATCGGCAAAGTTAAAAATGTATGTAACTACGCTCAAAACAATTAAATGTAATCACTTTATTCTACAGAACTTCTATCAAAGAGAAGTAAATAAGTTCCATTATACGTCACTGTAAGAAAGTTATATAATTTTGAGTATTTATTTTAAATAAATTGTGTTTAGTTTGTGCAATATGCATTACATTATGATCATTAAAAGTTTAAATATTTATTTTATATACAAATTGTGTGAAATGGTGAAAAATATTATATGATGAATAAAACGACTTAATTGAACAGCACTTGCTAAAGGCTATTTCATACAGAAACAAATTAATTCCTATAAAAATGTTCCATTAACCTAAATGTTATTTTTTTTATTTTATCTAATTTTCTCCCTACTTATTATTCATATAATAAGTTCAAACATAAATAATGAAACTGGTAAAACTATTTGTTATTTTTGATCATCAGGTGGTTAAATAAATTATTATTTGGTGAAAAATTGGACAACTGAGGTACTAATTTTTGTTTCACATTTTCTCCAGTTGCACAGCAGGCCCTTAAAATTTTTAAACCACAAAAGCGGCACGCAACAAACATCAAATTCGTAAAAAAGTACATGATATGCAAATCATGAACATTTCGTGGCATTCAAACAATGTAAGCAAGACTTAGCCTCGTAAGTCAAAGTTTTAATTGGTAATAACAAATAACCAAGATATTTAGGTACAATTTACTCTGCTTATTCATTAATCCTTATGTACATAGTGTTGTAACTTACAGATGCTAATAATTAGTTGTTTGGTTTCAGGAAGCCACAGGTTGAAACAACTCGAAGAAGATATTCAATCTGCTGAGTTCTACAAAGACTGCCTTCGAAAAGTCAATAAGCACTGGGAAAATGTATAACTTTGGATGATGACTACATAGAGAAGTTTGAATAATAATAAATATAAATTAAGTCACTATCTCGATCATTTTTAGAAACATTTGAAGCTGCTTGATACTCCTACGATAATAAGTAGATCTTTTCGATGGGGGGTTACTTCAATCTACGACTTCCTGAAACCGAGCAAATCAATATTAATAGTTGTAATTTACAACATGAGGTACATGAGGATCAATTAATATGCAGAATAAATTTTATCCAGATATCTCTTCGTTTCTTAGTAATAATTAAAATTTTACGATAACCCCTCTTTATACATTGTGTAAATGGGAGATGGAACAGCACGTTTCTCAATCGGAATCTGTATTCGAATGGCTGTTTGTGTAAAGATAATATTATGCCTGGTATAAGAAAGAGGCGCTCCAACAAATCGTGGAGTGTTAATTTTATCGTGGTGAGCTTGAAGACAGTCGGAATAGCGGTCTATCACTGCATGATATTTCTGCTCTCTTTGATCGTGATCACATGGCTGGCATGCGAATGTAGGATCAAACTTTCGACGAAGGCTATATTAAATATTTAAAAAAAAAAAACAAGACACTAACGCCAAACAGAAAAAACATGTTGACATAACCATTTGATTTTTAGTATTAGTTATTCAGAAAAATGTGCATAGCTTAAGTTTTTAACTATATTTCTATCTCTAATTATTGAAACATTTCCCATTTTCACTAGCTATACTCTTTTAATTAACTCAAAATGTGGTTAGAAGATCATTTAAAATAAGAGAACATTTAAATTAAAAGAATAAGGTCCACTAGAGAATATTTAAATGAAAAGAATAAATTAAAGGAATTCATTGGACATTTTTTTCTTATCATGATGGTGAAAAGAAATGTGTAAGTAACATTATAAAAACCTAATTTTTTACCAATGGAGATAAAAAAAATTAAGATAGAAACCTCTGAAAATTCTTTTAAAAGCATGAAACTGAATCACAAGAGTTCATTCAGTTAGAAAAACAATATTTAAACAAAAAATTATAATCTCGACTCAAATTATGTTTTCTAGACAAACTTTTCATTGCCAAATTTCACTAGTCCTATGTGTGAGATCTCTATTCAATGTGTAAAATAAATTGTATAAAATGGATAAGTGGACAAAAATCATTACAATATATATATATATATATCAATTCTGTGATTATTTTACTGATAGAAAAACCATAAAAATATGAGCTGATTCTTTTCAAAATGTCCAACACAAACATTTTTCTTTTCAATCATTTCAATATTCCAAACATTTGCTTTGGTATTAAATGTGAATCGTAATATACTCTTATTAATTCATTAATATATATCCAGTTATTTCAAACTCAGAAATGAAATTCAAAAAATATATAAATTTAAAATATTTTATTGTTATTTAAATCCATTTGAAAACATACCGTCAAGCTCTTGAATTCCTATTTCATCTATTCATTGATAATTAAAGTATTCATTTATCGAAAACATATTCTTACACTATTTAATTGCAGATATTATTACAAATGAAGTAATTAGCTACGGAAATGAAATTCTAAGATCTTAATGATTCAATTATTCCTCGATTACACCTTTCATTCAGAGCAGAATATAGCTTTTATTGAAACTAATCCTCATTTATTATCTACTTGTATTCATTTTGGAAGCGAGCATTTTCGCCGAAATATTCAAGCTATTACTATTTAATTAAGTATTCTAATTCCAACAATAATTTGAAGTTATGTTTCCAAAGTTAATTGAATGAACAAAGTATCATAATCCAATTTCAATTTGTGATGATCATTTCAGAAATTGTAATTTCGCGTTGATATCAAGCGAAAACATTAAGCGTACAAGGATTATATATGTTGTTGTTTGAATTAAATAAAGAATGAAGGATATGAGAAGCAAATTTATATATAAGATTAGACTTTCTTTATGCTTCTTGTAAGATGTAATATATAATTTTATTTATAAAATAATATAAGAAAATTTAATGAAAACTAATCTTTGGCAATACCATCTGATATTTTTAAAAGGAGATTATTTTCTGAATTTGAAAAAAATTCAGTTATAATCATTATTTAATGAGTATATACAAGATATAAATTTTTACAATGGCTTTATTTGTATCTTTAAGTTCCATTCAGAATCTACTTTTCAACGTAATTAACTCCGTTATTTAAACATTTGTCTAGGTGTGGTAGGAGTTTTTCGATGCCTTATGCAAACAAATCCTGTCCAATACCAGATAACCATACTTAGGGAGCAGCTTTCACCTCATCAGCTGAGTTACATCGTCACTTTTAAAGTTTTTTATTCACAAGAATAAAACATGATAGTCACCAAGTGAAAGGTCTGGGCTACATCCACCTAAAATTTTCCATCTACTTTTCAGAAGTCGGCACGTTTGTTTTGCTGCATGCGAGCAGCGATTTCAGAATTTGTCGTGGTTGCATGTTTGAGAAATCCGTTCTCAAACATATCGCACCACTTCGTGATAACTTGACGTGACATAGCATTTTAGACATACACTTCATGAAACTACCGATAAATTTCAATGCAATTACACTTTTTCGCTCCCGAAAAAAAAAAGGAATTGTTGCACTTATTTCCAATTTGGACTACACTTGCTGCTGTCGAAAAAATGTTATATCTATCTATCTATCTATCTATATATATATATATATATATATATATATATATATATATATATATATATATATATATATATATAATTTATGCGTTTCGTTGCAAGAGCAAGAAATCAAAGAATTGTGATTTTTTATTGATCTTTTCATAATATTTAAAGAATTTTCTTTTTTAATATCAATTTCTGATGTATAACGTGCAAGGCAACTATTTTTTCAAAAAAATTTGTTTATCACACACAGTATATTTCACAAGATTTGAATTAAGAAGTTTTTACTTTCCATAAAAACAGAAAAAAATTTCAGAATTTAAAACAATTCCTTCTCTACTGGGTCTTTTTTTTTTTTTTTTTTTTTCGTTATTTTTAAAAATATCTCCCTTCTGGAAATCAAATGTTTTCTAAGCATTTGATTTCCTTTACAGAGAGATGTAATCACAAAATTATTTCAAGGTAAATAATTACAACATGATTTAGATTATCTAAATATGATAAAACGATTTTTCACCACGAGTGTCTTTTTTCTGGGTAAAAAGAAAAACTTATCAAGATATTAAAAAATTAAATACGTTTAATTACGCTTGTTTCACACATGGGAAGAATACTCCTATATAGTATTTGTGCTGTGTGAAGTAAAGTGCCGCAATATTTTAATATTTTTTTTCTTCTAACTCAAAGTTGCTTTACTTGCAATTGCTAATATTTGGAGTCAGCATAATATAGAGATTAAGAATATTAATTAAAATTACTTCATAGATGACTATACACGAGTCTCAGATCTGCTGAAAACAATCGTAAGGAATAACGTCTTCTATAAGTTCAACGAAATTGAGTCTGAATCTCTGCCGAAGGGATCTTGTATGAAAACTGTTGGATTTTGAGCGAACGAACTATTATTTATTACCCAGTATTAAGAGCTTCTACGTTTGTACTTCGACCTCTTCTTCAATAGATTCCCGTGAGACGCGAATGCGGAAGCACTGAGGGACGTCATGCAACGCTGTGAGCTATTATAAATAAGTGAATCTTTATTTCTCTCATTTATATGTTTGTTTGTTAATAAATGTATTTGCCCGAAAACAATGACTAATCGATACAATTAAAATAACAACAAAGAGGCACCAGAGAGTGGTTTAAGAAATTTAAATAAAAGCGAATTCAATGCGGAATTATAAATGGAGAAATTAAACGTTTCCGAATTTACAGGAATCAATTATTTATATGGGCTTTAAAAATTAAAGCTTTATTACGCTTGAAAGATTGGATTCGGTTATATCAGAAATTAAACCCGAAGGACCAAAAAACAAAAAGGATTTTAGCGATAGGGACCAGAAGAATTCCGACCCCTTAGCTTATATTAAATTATCACTATCAGACGATCAAGCCCTTCAATTCGTAGATAAAGAAAATGCAAAAAAGTTCGTGGTAAGATAAAATAAAATCCACATGTACGAGATAGGCCGAAGATAGAAAAATAGATGCTGGGAATCAACTGCAAAATCTAGAGATGAGAAGAAATGAATCTGCCATAGATTACATAGCCCGAGTTTGAGGAATCGCTACTAAATGCCAATTTCTAGGACTGGAAATTTCTCCTCGAGAACTTTCATTTTATACTCTTAGAGGTCTCCGTGGAAAATTTGGGAAACTGAGAGACATTCTGAAAACCCAGCGAGACAAAACAATGGATAATATCTTGGGAAATACTACATGAAGGAGAAGCAAGTTATCCATCACACAAATATGCGTGCAGAAGAAACCATCGCAGAGGTATCAGATATAATTTATTATCTGTACCATGCTTAATAGATAAAGGTTGTAAAATTAAACCTGATTGTAACTATGTGTTAATATTTGATAAAAATGATGTGTTCGTTACTACAGCAATTAAAAAGGATAATAGATTATAAATTTACTTTTTTCCCAAGTATAATTCTGAATGTTATTCTTCTAACCAGTCTACTATTAATCATTAAATTTGGTATCATAAATTATGTCGTTTAAATTCTAAATATATGCTTAAAATGAAGCAATATATTGATATGAATTATATGAGTGATTTTAGTTGTAAACTTATGATATAAGTAAAATAACCAGGAAAAGTTATCCTGTTAGTGACATTAATTAAAGTTCCGAAATTTTAGAATTAATTCAGGCAGGTTTATGTGGTCCTAAGCAAATTGAGTCATTGTGAGGTACAAAATATTTTATAATACTGGTGGATGATTTTTCTGGCATGTATTTTACCAATTTCTTAAGAAATAAGACTGGATTGTACGAAATATTTCTCCAATTTAAATCTAAATAAGAAAATTTGACAGGTAAAAGAATTAAAAAATTTAAGAGTAATAATGGCTTAGAATTTGTTAATTAACAACTTGATAATTATCTTGCTAATTCAGATATATTCAATGAGAAAACTGTACTTTATAATAGCGAAGGTAACGGGAAAGCTGAGCGTGGTCATAGAATACTTCTAGAAAGGGCTGGGGCATTACTATATGAAAGTAAATTTCCGTTAAAATTCTGGACAGAAGCCATTAACTGTAGAACACTGGTGTCTAATGTAATACCGCGTAAAGGTAAAGATAAAATCCCACTTGAAATATAGACAGGTAAGAGACCTAAATTTCGTTATCTTAAAAAATTTGGTTGTGTTGCATATTTTCACATTACCAAAGTTTTGAGAAAAAATAAGTTTGATGTTCCTGTGGAAAGAGGGAAATAATGTTAGGCTACACTAGAGAAAGAAGGAATTATCGCTTTTATGATATAAATAGTAAGAAAATAATAGAAAATTGATCAGTTAAATTTAATGAATCCTTAAAGGGTAGCACTCATTTGTGTGTGGGGGAATAAATCACAGTTCAGGAACTTGGAATATTCAGTCATTAAATGAAACCTCTCCAAAAGAAATCGAAGGGAATCAAAATATAAAAAAGCAATCAGTTTGGACATTTATGATGACTTATATTCAAAAACGCGAAAGAGCGGTTCCACATTTACACCCAGTGATGCAATCAAAGAGGGTGATGAAACACAAATACTTGAATTCAGACGCTCCCAAAGAATAAAATCTAAGAACATGACAGCAAATTTGTCGTACAACATTCCCAACAATTATTTAGAAGCGATGAAAAGTGTTGAGTGGAATAATTGGGAGTAAGCAATGGAAAACGAATTACATTCCTTACATGAACATAAAGTTTGGGAGGTGGTATCTCAACCACAAAAACTAAACCAATAAAAAGTAAATGGATCATTCATTAAAGGAAAATAATTATGGTTAAAAGAAATATAACGCGAGGCTTGTTACAGCTGGTTTTAATCAAATTAAAAATATAGACTTTTCAGAGTCATGTTTGCTAGTTCTAAATATAGAATCTTTTAGATTATTAATTGCTCTCGCAGTTAAATTAAACTTAGTAGTTAAATTTTTTTGGATGTCAAAACTGCATATTTATTTAGGAATTTGAAGGAATCTGTATATATGTCACCTCTATATGGGTGTGAAAAAACAATTGGGGGTGAAAAAGTTTGTTTTCTTAAAATGGGTCTTTATGGGTTGCCGCAATCTGGCAGGAATTGGTACTAGAAGATAAGAAGGGAATTACAAAGAATTGGGTTAGTTCAATTAGTCTATGTTAATTGTATATTCATGAAGGCAGGTGACAAAAATGTTTTTATACTGTACATGTATGTTGATGACTTAGCAATTTTTTGTAATAATAGTGAAATGTGTGAAAATATTTCTAAAATTAAAAGTGTATTTGAATTACATGAAAATAAGAACAATAAATTTTTGAGTATTGAATTTCGGGAAGAAAATGATATCAGCTTATCACAGACAGAATATATTGAATCCTTATTGATTAAACATAATTTACAAAATTGTAAGTCGGTGAAGAAAACTCCAATTGTTGAGGAAGAAGACAAGTTTTCATCTTACAAATGAAGTTATTGATCTAACTATGTATCAGGAATTAATAGATGAACTTTTATATTTAGCTAACGTCACGATATATATCATTTGTCACAACTTACTTATCTCAGTTTAATCACAAACCAGAAAAAAGGCATTATCTTTAAGCAAAAAAGCGTGTTAAGTATTTAAAGGGCACAAAGAATAAAAGATTGATTTATAACAATGATTTTGATATTTTGGACGCTTGTTCCGATGGGGAAATGTAGAAAATGGTTAATATTTTTCTGGTGGAGTAATTTTATTGGGTAATCTTCTAATTTCATGGAAATATCATAAGCAAAAATGAGTAAGTCTTTCTACTTGTGAAGCTGAATTACTTTTTATCTCAGAATGTTGTAAAAACATTATTTGGACAGTATATATTTATTGTCCGAACTGAAATGTAAAAAATTTATTAATGATGCTGTATCCTTGAATTATGATAGTCAAGCAGCAATATAGTAGATACAAGGCACGAGATCATCCAAATAAATCGAGACACATTAACTTACGTTTCCACTTTGTGAAAGAATTATTGATGGAAAATCTGATTAAATTAAAAGATGAGCAGACTGATTGCATAACAGCGGACTTCTTAACTAAAACAGTGGATGAATATAAATTGATAAATTATATGGAAAATGTTTCTTTAATATCTTAATTTTTGTATGTATAAGTGTGTTACCGTATTATTATTGTGTTGTATGTTAAGTATTATTTTCGTGTTGTATGAATAACTATTACTTTTGTAATCATAGTTTCATTTTGTGTTGTCATTATTATTATTGTGTACATGGATTTGTTTTTAAGATTGTATTGAAAGAAAAAAAATGTGTACTCTCGCAGTGTAAAAAATGTGTACTCTCAAATGTGTCACACTCGCAGGAGAGGAGTGTTGGGCTTAGAACGAGCGAACTTTTACGTTTGTGCTTCGCCCTATTGTCCAACAGACTCCCGAGAGAGAGACGAAAGCGGAAATACTGAGGAACGTCATGTAACTCTGTGTGCTTTAATACCTATTATGCTGTGAGCTATTATATCCAAGTGAACCTTTATTTCTCTCATTTATATGTTTGTTAATAAATGTGTTTGTCTAAAAACAACGACTAATGGATCCAATTAAAGTAACAAAAAAAACTGGAGAGGTAAGGTACTAATTCAGATATTTTGTACTCATTTCTTTTTGAATATTCAAAATGCAGGATTTATGAAACCTGATCTAAAAGATAAAAACCAACAAAAGAGATACTGAGAGGAAATCTTTTAACGCATCCAAAAATAGACGAGCAGAGATCTGAGTCAGAAAAGCAAGAGGAAATTAAATGCGTCTCTAATCGTGAGAGAACGAGGCAATGCAGCAATAGTTGAAAAAAAGATAACTAAAATCTGAGCAAGCAAGGGGATCTTTAAAAAGAGTCCAAAACGCGTAAAAAAAGGCGTTTTAAACATGGCGACTGTTGTAAAACCTATCCAATTACTAGTAAAGAGACAGCAAACTAATGAGAATAAGATACAAAGAAAATAGAATCATCAGCGGAAAGTCCGCGCTTTGCATGTCTCAAGCAAGATGGGGAGGGCGAAGATCTAGGACAGTAAGTCTCTAGATCGTAAAGAGCAGCCGGTGACTTTCGTGCACCAGATAATCAATAATGATCACTTAGCAATCACACGCTGAGTTTCATGCATGCTGTATGCGCTAGATTCTACGATTCGCAAAACGCTGCTCTCTATTCTCTATATACATGCGTGCCGTTTCCAGTGCTTTTATAACTGCAAGCGGATGATCACCAAGTATAATTACGTTTTGTTAAAGAATTCATCCTCCGCTGGAAACAGGTGGCCTTTATGCATTCTATGAAGAGATAAGGCACATTTCTTGTTTATTAATAACGGTAATTCGTAGAATAGTTTACACTGTAACTAGGGCTCGTTAAGTATAAATGTTGACCGATTACTTCATTCCGACGTCAGTTGCATACAAAATAGAGTTCTTCTATAACTATATAAAGGGTTCTGTCAAAGATTTGTTAACGCAGATTGACAGAATTGAATAACTTTGATGACAGAATTATTTCCCATCACTTTACATTCCCATTTCGGCCAAGGTCACCAGAATTTTCTCTGATGGATTTCTGGGAATTAATTACCTGAAATTTGAAGTTTTTGTATCAAATCCGCAAGCTTCACCTGCTGTGCGCCGGCGTGCTTGGGAAGTTAGGAGAGGGGGTACCAGCTCAGGTGTCGTCCTTGTTACCTGACTGAAGCTCAGAATTACGAGTTTCGTCGCCAATAAACACTGTCGTCACCAATAAACACAGTCGTCGCCAATAAATTGCTCGCATTTTTTATTAGAATGCGTCTAACACCACTGTTTTTCGTGCTATAAATACTATTCCAACTCAATTTTAAGTTGTTTTTTTTTATTATTATTATTATTATCATTAAAAGAATCACGTTCTAATGACAAGAAGTAGGTGTTACTTGAAATGTTCGAAATGTTGCAACTGTTACAGTAATTATAAGAACTGGGCTACGGTTATTAACATCAAGTCTTGTAATAACTGCCTTTAAAAGTTTATTAATTTCCCTCTAACGTAACATTTCGAAAGGTTATATAATCACCCTCAATATCTCAGAAAGAAAAAAACTTCAGACTTACTTCCTTTTGTGAGGATGTTAAGCCTCCCTTTCTTTTACTTAAACTATCATTATTGATCCTAAATGAATAATCAATAGGTTCACATTTGAATGTAGAGACTTCAGATACGTACAAACATAGTTGATTAATGTTCCTCATGTTATGAAAGTACCATATTACTCTCGCTTTCTAAAACTTACTGCCCGCAACGCACTTGAATTCTAGTTTAGAATGAAAATCGGAATTCCCTCTAACCAATTTATTCGGCTTCGAGTGAGTTGAAACACAGGAACCGGAATTCTAGTGGGTTTCCCAACTTCCACCAATATGGACTAACTCCAAAGAGTCCTTAATTATCGTCAGTCTGCAATCGATGTACAGTCACACTCACTCTTATGATGCACTAACTAACGACTACTCACAACTATTCCAATATTCATTTCATCACCGCGCACATATGTATCTTCTGAAATGCACTCCTTACACTTTTAAGTTGAATCTAATAAATGTATGTCACATTTCATTCGAATTAGATAGGAATCAGAAATTTAAATAATATCTGAAAATAAGCCAACAGATTTTAATTGGAAGGAAAATCTCGAATAGCCTAACATTACAAGTGCAATATTTCTCTTTCAACTTCACAACTCTAGCTTGTGTCCATATCTTTTTATTTTTCATTTTATTTTTGTTCTTAGGTTTCATTGTTCAATTTCTTTATTTCGTTTATAACCATTTTATATAACATTTACTAAATTGGGACAATTAGGCCAGTATTTCTAGAGAATCTCTGCTAAACATTTTGAAACCTGATACAGATTTATGATGTATCAGGTTTATCTTCAGTCCCATGACTTAACATTTTTCCAAGATGTAGATGTTTAATTTTTTTCAATTATAATTGTTCTGTTTATATTTTGTGGTAGTCAAGTTATTTTGTAGTTTAATTAGTTGCTTGGTGAATATCTACTTTAAATTTCAAACATTTATTGGTTTTGTCAATTTTTTATCATTTTTCTTTGTAATCATTGATTTTAATGGAGTTTATTTTAGTTTAGTTTTTATTAACTTCACACTAGAAGCAACACGAGGGCTGTTGGCGACGGACCTCGTAATTTTGAGCCTGGGTCAAGTGACGAGGACGACACCTGAGCTGACATCCCTCTCTGCAAACTTCCACATCAAGCCAACGGGAGGACTATTGGCTCCAACAGATTTAACGTGCATCAGTCCCGGTTACACGGGGGGAGGGGGGCTTTAGCGGCCATGGCTTGAGCCCACGACTGAACGAAAACCACCCTCCATGAATCCGAAACCATGACCACTAGGCTACCGCGGCCACAATTTTTTAATGAAATTCTATAGCTTGTTAGCATTGTCGTTAACTCAATAGTGTTAGTATCTATTTTCCTTTACTATTTCATCTGTTCTATTCTCTAAATCTATTTCATTACTTTGTATTTAATGTTTCAGTATTATATTTTATAACTTTATTCGTTTTTTCATCTTTTGAATTAATTTTTTTTTTATTTTTTAAATTTCTTTCTCATTCCTTTTTATTGCGTCATAATTTTTATCATTATTTACTTTTATCTATGTATGCGTGTCAACTAATCTACTGTTTAACAGGTGGCACAATTGAAAAAAATTATTCATATTAAATCTATTATTCCGTTTTAATCGTGTTTTAAGATTCGTATTAAATATTCTATTCAGATTCGTATTAAATATTCTATTCAAAGATAGAAGTATTGATACTCATAATTTTATACTCTCTATGTATACTATTTGAGCAGAATATTACGTTATAATCACTAAGCTAATTTAATCTAATATCTGTACTTTGTATAATTTGATTTTAACCGACCATTTCATTAACCCTGTTTGGAATTTGGTACTGCAATAATCAGTTAAAAGAGCACCTAATGAACTTAAATATTTATCACTAATTTTCGTGCATTCATTATGCTAGAATATTACATTAGAATAATTTCATTTTTGTTTGTGTAAATTGAATTTCTTTGATTAGTATTGAAATATAATTTATAAAGTGAATATTTGGAGTTTTGCGTTCAATTGTAAAAGATCATTCAATTACAAATAGATTATTTACTGTTCTATAAAACTACAAACCTTTAAGACTTTCACAAAAAAAATTTTAATTTATTTTATTTTGGAATAAATAAGAAAGCAAAAGCATTTTCCTCTTCATTGGTCTAATAATGGCGATAGCTTCTCGGAAACACGTCTTGTAAATTCTTAGTTTTCGATCTTTATATTTTTCATTTTATTTTAATCGCTAATTTATTAAATAATCATGTAACATCATCAATGTAGGTGTCGAGACAAACTTTTCAGCTCAGTTATCTTTCTAACAAAAAATAATTGTAATATTAATCGAGTTTGCCAAATTAATAAAATATTATATATTTATATAAACGGTAATTTCATAAAATACAACTATTTTATGTGGCCACAGTAGCCTAGTGGTCATAGTAGCGAACACACAGCTGGCGTTATTTCGGTGGAATCGTGAGTTCGAAACCTAGTGCCAGTAAAGGCCCACCGTGAGGCGGACTAATGCATCTTAAATCTATCAAGGCTCCAAATCCTACCGTCGATGTGGAGGGGAAATTTGGAGAGGGTGGCGCCAGCTCATTTATTACTCTCGTCACTTGATTGATGCTTAAAGTTACGAAGTCAGTCTCCAAAAACCGTCGTGTTGCTTCTCAGTGAGGCATTAATAAGCAGCCAATCAGAATAGATTGTTTTATAACTTAAAATTAAAGTACATAAAAAGAATAATATTTGCATTTTGGGTGAAATATTCTTATGATTGGTTTTAGGAAATAAAGTCAAAGTAAATGAGTGAAATGGTAGATACAACCAAATTGGAAAACATGGTTTTATTGTACGAAAGAATTACAAATTTAATTATGTGTTTGTATCATACCAAGCAATGTCAATAATTGCAATTTAATCTTCTCATCGAGAAGATCATAGACATCAATCGCTTAGTCAACAATCCTTATATTTTGTTTGTTTTTTAAATATAACGTATCTCGGTCAGTCTATGTTTATGGTAAAGCATTATCATACAAAGCATTTTAAATTACATAGACAATAACGTGCATTTCAGTTTTTCAGAACTAAAATTTCAAAGTATTAGCCTTGCTCGACTTTACATCCATCTAGAACGATAGACGATTTCGCGTTGTTGACAAACTAACTTATTTACCATGTAGTCTTTTGGAATAATTTTCAATATATTTTCAAACATATGCTCTGCATTTATTGGTCGAAAGCAGTATTAACATCGACCTGAAAATAAACTCATGTATAGGTAGATAAATTACCATAAAATCTAGATAAATAGAATTTTGATACTATAAATATGTTTAACTAAACATTAAATATTTAATTAAAACGAAATAATATCTCTAAATAAATGAAAAACAGAAACCCAAAATTGAAATGATAAGTTATATTTCACTGAAAATTTTCTCAATAAAACTTCCATCATCGAGAAACCTTCCTGATAAATCGGTTTTAATTATTTCATAAAATTAAAATAACTAAGTATTCTGTCTCTTTTAGGAACTTTCAAAAAATAATCACGATATCATGTGATGACATTTTGATAATCCATTTATAATCTGCTTTATGCAATGCTTTTAAATGAGATGTGAATAATGTACGTTTAAATTTTTTCTTCGAAATGGGCAGAAAAATAACATATCCTCATTTTCTTTTAATTTCTAAGCATTCATTTTCACTATTGTGGACCATGCTAAAAGTTTGATTCTTAGAGTTGCAACCCAGAGTTAAAATTATTAAAAAAGTTACATTTTAAAGATTTTTTCTCAGTTTTCTCATTCAATCACAAATAATTCTCTCTACATCCCACCTACATAGTTATCTATTCCTCATAGATATTATTTCAGTATATGTATATTACTGGATGAGTATATTCACGTTCAATATCAAATTTCAGATTCAATTAGAAATTGAGCTTATTGTTTTGGAATGCAAATGGTACCATTGAATTGAATCTCTAATATATTGCAGCGGACGGAAGCAATCTGCCGTAATCATCGGCGATCAAAATGCAGGAAGTTATTTTGAATAAAATGCATTAAGGAGTACAATTTCAATAGGAATGTGGCCGATTCTACAAATTCTAAGCTATCATTATTAAGCTGTCAGTCAAATGCCTCCTATTCTAAATTATAAAATTAGGTTTCATGTTATAATGATATTAAAATCTTTTCCATTCAATATAGCTAACAGAAAATAAGTTATGATGTGATTTCATTTCTAACAATTTAGCCCTTAGGTACATCATTATTCATTTCTTAAACTATTTTTATTACGATACAATGGAACAGGTCTTAAAAAAAGAAATTAATTTGAAATACATTTCAAAAGTTTTATGGTTATAGAATTTTATTAAGGAATCACACTTAAAACATTTTACCAACAGAAAAAGTGTATGTGATATAGCAATGTGTGTTTCCATTAAATAAATGAATAACTATACCTATTTATTCATTTTATTTCATTTCATTTTAATAACAATATTAACACATTTTGATAATTTTAGATTTCATAGTTATAAAATAAATAGTTAGCATCATAAAAATAACACATGTTTCCGCATTACAAAACAGCATTAATTATAAAATCCATAGTTATAAAATTTTCCATGTACAATTAATTTCCTACTTTCAAAAATGTATTTAAGTCATTGTTAATATTAATTTTATTTATCTGTTTTTTGAAATAACAACTTTCATAAAAAAAAAAAAAAAAGTCTTTAACTGAAAATCATTATTTGCACAAAATTGATCGTCAGAATTCTTCAATATGATGTATTGACATAATTATGAGCAAGAAAAAATATAAAATATTGCGTTGAAGAGTCAATTTAAAGTAAACGGAATTTTTCAAAGATAGTTATGATTTTTTTAAGATACTATATAGTTTTAAATTTCCTTCTCTAAACTCAGCAGTACAGATGTTCTCAATGACTGTTATTCAACAGTTTTGAAAACCATAAAAGCTCTGATTTAGACAAATGATAAAATATGAAATAATTATTCAAAAAACTTATTTCTTTTTATTTAAATAAAAAGTATTCACTTCAAATTTTTATAAATATTTCACATATATTTTTGTCCAGAACAAGTTAATTAGTATATAAATTTTATCATTTCTCTTTTCAAATTAATTGTTCAAATTTTGAATTTTTCAACTCAAATTCTGTGACGCATATAGAGGATTAACATAAGGGATTAATATTCAAAAAAATAAATAATTAGAATAAAAGTCTAATTATTCGCATATTAAAAACATAATAATACACTTCTGCTTATGCTTAATGCCAACTAATTTCACAATTCGAAGATTTTTTTTTTTGGAAAAATTTCATTTGAAGTAGACCACAGTTATTTTGTATGTTTTGGTGATCAAATGGGTATTAATATTTTGTGAAGATATCTCCATAATTCCATTCGTTCACATAATTATGTTTAAAAACACACAAATTTTGTGTGAAAATGTATTTAAAATGTTAATTAATACACTTTTGATCCCTCTAATTTTATATATACTCAAAAATTCTTTCAACTTTTTCTAACTTGTGATTGAAATTAATACTAATAGTTTAAAATATATAACTTTTTTTTTAACATAAACAAATTTTTATTACAAGGTAATAATAATTTGAAACAGATTCTCTTTCAAATATCATATAAATTACTTAACGCTTTAATATACTATAAAAAGAAGGAGGTTTGATTTTCAGGAAAATTAATTAAACTTAAAACCTCTTATCACAATTGCCTTTAAAATTGCATTATTAAAATTTATTCCATTAATCAATCTCCTTGAATTCTAATAAATCTTCAGTTATAAAGTTTTGACAGAAGAGTTCATCTCAATCACTTATTAATACTTACCATACACACACATATATATATATATATATATATATATATATATATATATATATATACATACATGAGAGGTAGTCGCAAGGTTTTAATTATTATTAAAAAATCACCGAGATGTCTGAATAAAATTTGTTTTAGATATTAATTTATCTTTACGTACTTAATGTTGTAAATTACAGCAATTTATGTTAATATTTTTGCTTCTGGAAGCCTTAGATAGAATAAATCGTAAAATCGCAAAGATTTAATTATTATCCAGGGGTACCGTAAAGTTTTAACTTTTACTAAAGATAATCGGAATAGAAACTTAATTTTTTTTATTTATCATTCTTCGGTTTTCTCTACGTAGTATCTATCCAGCGTTATGCATTTCTCCCAGCGTTATTTGAATTTTCGCAGGCCTTATCTGTACACGCCACTAGATGGTGCTTTTTGTGTCGAAAGATTTTAATGTTTTTTTTTCACAACATTTTTATGTATTTCATTCGGTGTGTGTATCAGTGTGTCATCAGTTTTCGATCATTAATTTAACCAACTTCCCATCAAGCTAAAGCTCTGAAACTTTGGGAATCGTTCTTACTCACCTTACAATGCAATATTTTAGACATTTCCGACAAGTTTTAACTAATATTTTAATATTTTTTTTTAAATTAATCTGAAAAATAAATTTGAGGTTTAATGAAAATTCAGAATTGAAACTATCTTTAAATTGATTAATTGAAACTATCTTTAATTTAATTACCAAATATTGCACGGACTGCGAGGCCATTATTTTATAACAATAGAGGTTGAGTATATTAACGAAAATGATAAGGAGATTTTATAATTACTTGCCGACCACGAAAATGATATAAAAATTCAATGAGTATGAAAATTATAATAAATTGCCGAGTACGAAAATGTAACCATATAAAAACGTTGGTTTTTATCTCGATTTTTTTTTTTTTTTTTTGTATCAGAGGGTAGAGCGGAGTCCACCACGCCTGTTAAATAAATATCTATTTTAAACATATATTAAATGTAAAGTCTATGTTAAACATGTATTTTAAAGTAGAGTTGTCATGTGTTGGCAACTTGTTATAATTAGCTTAGTTTCTTGACTGTTGTTGGTATCATTGGCTAATTTGTTTTGCAAAAGTTGTTGGAATGTAACTTTCAATAAGTGAGGTGAACGTATGACGATCATGTACTATGGTGTACCTATTTGAATGCACACTGTTGCCTAAAGAAATAGTGGTTAAAGTCGGGAATAGGGTGTCTCTTAAGCGAACTTGGCGACTTCCTAGATAGGTCGCCAAACGTGCGGGACAGACATTGAGTATGCTTAGGGTTACCATAACCTAAATCGCCCAGCTTAAATCATTATCGCTTCCAAAAGTCGCCAATCGCCTAAGGTACACCCTATTCCCGACTTTAACCGAAATAAATTTCGTTTTGTCTTATGAAATTTAAAAAAGTCCACTCATATTGATTTATTTTACAATTTATTTAATCTGAGTTATCCTCCGCAACACTATCTATGTAATACTTAACAAATTGGACTGTATCTTCTCTATAATGTGGGTTACTTCAATCTACAGCTTCATAATATAAAACAAATCAACAGTTATAAATGTAAGTTACAACATTATGCACTTAAAGATCAATTAACAGAAAAAAAAATTATATCCAGAGATCTCGGGGTTTTTTAGTACTTATTTAGACTATACGATACCCCCTGGTATATATTTTTGTCAAGTATAAAGTCGTGATTGAGGTTTGCTGTTGTTGTTGTTGTGCGTGTTTCATTAAACCCCTATTACTTTTGACGTTTTTCTTGGTTATTTTGATGTATTTTGTCGGCCCTAATCATTGTTTATTTGTTTGACTTTCTTTCTAGAAATATTTATGACAGTTCCTTGACATTTCCTTTTATCGATTTAATCAATAGTTCAAAAAACAGAATTACTGGTATTTCTGAAGTTTACACGAAAATATACTCAAAATCTTATCAAAGGAGTGGGGAAAAAATGAACTATAAAATATTCCATTTTTATTCCAAAACTTCTGGTATAGTTTTAAAGAAAAAGCGCCAATGTATCTAATGTAACAAAATTTTTACTATTGGAAAACAAAATCAAAGTCAAAGGCATTTACTCTGTTTATAAGTTAATGAAATGAATTTTATTTTACAATAATTTTTAATAATCATTAAATTGATTTAAACAAGAAATGCTTCACAATCTGATAGTTCTTTTAAAATTGCGGCCATGTTAATTTTATTAGAAATAAAAATGTAGAAGAGAAATAAGTAAAATGTTTTTTTTTTCTATGTATCAAAATATAATAGGAAATAAAATGTTCTTATTCTGAACGTTATTTATAAATCCTTTCGTTTATTAATGTGGTTAATTTAGTAATTATATAAAAAGAGAATCTTCGATATCTGTTGATTAAATATTTACATAGTCAATTTAAATAGCATATCTATAATAACAAAAATAACATTAGTGCATCATGTTCACATTTTATTGTTTCATTATTCAAACTATCTAAACTTCAATATAGTAACATCAATTTTACCAGAATTATGACATATAGATTTATTCTTCACTTCAGTTGTTCTAGAAATTATATTGAGTTAGCTACTTTCTCATTGCAAATAATTAGTTCATTTATTTCAATTAACTAAATGAAATTCTTAGCAGAAGTAAAAAACAGTTCTTATCAAATCTCTAATATTTCCTTCTCACCGAGATATAAATATATAAATTATACTAAATAGAGTTCTAATGATGTTTTATAAAAACTTAGTGCAACTACATCTTCAAGAGTACTAAAAATATTTATAAATACATTAAATAATTTGATTATTGAAAACAAATATGTAAATTATAAAACATCAATATTTGAATACGTTAAAATAAAAACAAATGCATGAGAAACATTTTTACGTCTTTAACATTCAATTACATTAAAATTGATTATAATGATAAAAGTAAATTTTCTTAAATTCCAAAAAATGTTGGTTATTTATGGCAATCTGGCAAAATTTTAAGTGAACTTAACATCAATTAAAATTTCCTAGGGGAAAAAAACTGCTTTGATTATCCGACTACAGTATTATTTGCAAATACTTTTGACCTCATGAACGTTTTTAATTATTAACAAAAATGGAAATAATGAAAATAAATGCTTAATATTTTTGCTCTCTAAGAAATTGAGATTTGGGTTAGGAAGATTCCAAGAAGTTTTTAGATATTCTAGAAAAATTCCATGAATTAAATTCGATTAAAATTTATACAATGATCTCCATATATATTTGGATATTATTGGATATTCTCAACGAAAATGCTTTAAAAGAATTGATATAGCAATAACGAATATGTTTAGAAATTTTAAATATACCAATAAGCTTCCTTATTTCTGAACACAAGTATTCTAAACATTTGGATTTCTTAAAAACATAACAGGTCAGGCAGTGAAAAACAAATAATATACAAAAATATTTGAAAACTTACAATTTTTTTGCTATAAATTTCTTTTGTGACAAATAGTATGCATAACTCTCTTTATTGCATGTATTATCCTTTCTTATTTTTGAATGAGTACTATATGAAAAAAGCTTTTGATCTCTTAATTTGAAATAACTGGGTTTTAAGTAAGGCATTTTAATAGTAACACAATTTCCAATGAACCTGGCTTGTTACAATATAACTATAAGTTTTATTAGAAATATAATTATTAAATGTTATATAAAACAGGCAAAAGAGCTAAAACATTTCAAAAATTATAAAGTGGTCAACTGTCTTTGATTTAATTTTCTAGAACTTTATGATGTTCGTAATTTTCTCTTCACTAACCTCGGGGACTGTTTGGTTATTTGAATTGCAGAAAATAACACCTTAACAATCGAAATGAAACACAATTAGGTAAATTAGATGAAGATAAAAAGTGAAATGAATTTAGTTAGAGATAATACTTTTAAACGGAATATACTCAAAAGGAAAGAAAAGAGAGATAGATAATAATGACATGTCGATAGATATTTGTAAAATGAATTTGAAACATCCCAGTTAATCATTTGTACTTAAATATGTTGAAATAGACTCCTTGTTATAGTAATAGAAGTTTATCCTGTTATAAATATGTTTGAACCGGAATGAGTGACTAGCTAAGTTTACCTTATTATTTATTTATAAACTAGGATTAACTCAGTTAAGAGGGATTTGAGAGAGGGCGATCATGCATATTTTGTTTTGATTGATAATAAACTATGTTGTCCTGTTCTAATGTATCTTTAACTGGACTTTTGAACTTCGTGATAATTTTATTGGACTTCGAAATTGCTGTGGAGCTTAGTTATGGAGTAATTATGTCACAAAATGTAATCATCAGCCCTAGAGCAAGAAGTGAGGAAGAAAATTCAACGTCTTGAAAATAATGTTATATCTAGTAATGAATCGAAATTTAGCATTTTTGAAACAATAAATGAATAACTATTTAAAGAAAGCTAAAGGAAGCACTAAAACCAAAATATATTTTGCCCGGAATTATGCCCGGTGGTGATGGAATAACGATTTCAGAGTGTTTTTCTGAGTGTGGAATGAGAAAATTTATTTTATGGATAGACATGCATAATATGCATGCATCCTAATGTTTATCGAAAACCTCAAACAATTTGCAGAAAACTTAAAATACAAAATTATTTTTTGTCAAGATAAGGATCCCAAATATAGTGTTAAAAGTTCAATTATGACTGTACAACATCTGAAAATTTATTAGATATCCTCCTTATTCTCTATACCCGAATTCCACCAAAAATTCTTAGAAATAGGTTACTGGAAAAAAGTCGTATTTTTTACAAAATTCAAATGAAGGAAATTAAAAATGAAGAATGAAAGAACATTGAACAACTTTATAGTCAAATATTGGTTAAATATATGCCACAGTAAATCAGAAGTACGCCTTCTATCTCAAAAATACCCAAACAAAGATAAAATTATTTGGCTCTGTTGTAAAATTTCTGTAAAAACAACAAAAATGTCTGAATAGTTTTATATGTTCGTTTTTTACTTCTCACCTTCAAAAAAAAAATTAAAGAAAAAATTGATTCAAGTAGCTATTTTGGAAATCAGTCGCTTTTAAAAACTGACAGATGACATTAAAAGTTAAGAAATAATCAAAAAAAAATAGTAATTTCCTCGATAATGAAAAATCCTCGAGTCCGAATATTTATGATGGCTTTATGTATTTGTAACAATTGTGGAGTTTAATTCCTAAGGGTTAAGTGATATTTTTTTATTCAATAAGTTATTATTTTGAAATGCTATTTAATATTGAAATAAAATCTCTTTAATGTTTTGGGATTGGATTGGTTCTATTAAAGTAGTACTAGTAGCAACATGAGGGCTGTGGGTGATGGACCCCGTATTTTTAATCCTCGTTCAAGTGACGAGGACGACACCTGATCTGGCATATCCCTCCTCAACCAAATGTTTCGGGAGAAAATAAAGTGATAATCTTAATACGGTTGTAATTTGATCTTCCTTTCAGTCATATCTTAAATTACCTATTACATTTAAAATAAGATAATATTTCAATCAATACATAAAAAATTATTTAAATATTAATCTGTGTGTTTTACTTCAATCTAATAAGAACGTTAAGAGAAAATGATCTTCGTTAAAAAAAAATTATGAAAATTAAGTTCATTTTTGTGAAAGTAGGCATGAGCAGTGGCAGAAGCAAACACGTCCATTTTTTTTTTATATTACAATTAACTTACAGACCATAAGCATCAGAGACACAGCAACACACAAAAGGAGAATTTTTATTTACAGAAATAAAAAATTAGCAAATGTAGAAACAAATGCTAGTGACAGAACTAATAAACTAAGAAATTTTTCTAGTTCCAGATTTTTATCATATTCAAAATTAAATACTCGTTCACTATTAGAATAGTTAGTAATATTTTCAGTATAAGATATCCCTGATCATAACAACTTTAGTTACTCTTATTCCCAGCATCAATTTCTCCTACCAATTTCTTTTATTAAGTATCATTATAAACAAAACTGGAAAATGTAGTTAACTTTTGTTTTATGCTTATCTGAATAAAATATTTTCGACAAGCCTTAATAAATCGTTCTAATGAAACAACCAATCTCACAGATAAATTATTAATTATTTATTGTTTATTTACATCGAAGCTTAGGAGCAACACACCAGCTATTTGCGATGTACCTCTTAATTTTGTACCGCTGTCTAGTAACTCGGATGATATTTGAGCACTGGAAATAGAACATAAAACTCGGCTGAAATACAGGAGGACTTGAGCTCATGACCATGACCATACCACGACCAAACTTAAATTATTGATCACCTTATTAAGTAGTACTAATTTACAGAAAAATAGCCGCATTGTCGATATCATTTATTTACTTCGATTTGTATACTTATATACTATATAGTGTGCGCGCGTGTATTACGGCCTCCAATTATCATAATACAAAAATTCTTGTGCATGTAAGCATTACCTTAACACGCATATTTCTGGAAATTTTAAATTTGAAGCATGATAAAGCTTAATTTGAACATATTAATAATCAATAAAATGGTTATCCTGATTTATTTTTTAATTTTACTATCTACTTTCAAAAGAAATGTTGCCCTTGTAAATAAATTTTTCTTAGTTTTAAATTTATGTTTTGACAGTCAATTATGAGCCATTATTGATTATTTAATCACAATAATTATTAAATGAGTAAATAAAACATAATAATTAGTCTAATCGATTTTCACAATTTATTTTAATTAAACTTTATAATTACAATTGCATTAAATATCAGCCGTGACACATATTTAATGACACTTGAACAAGACATAATTGAAGCAATAATTGCTTAAGCTTATATATCAGCTTACTTCGAGAAAATTAAGGAATCTCATTTATTTGATCATCAGACGTTAATCTTATTTCTCGTAAATCAGATAAAAATGATATCTTCAGTTGGAAAGTTCTTTTAAAGTTCATTTTTATAGTATTCTGATAATCCACCTCAATAGTTCTCCAACGTAGGATTTATTTGGAAAATATTTACAGAATCTTGTTCTTAACATTTCTTTTTCTTTTTACCTTTTGAACCTGAAAAAAAGTATTTAAATCACAGAATGAACATCATCAAGTTAAAAAGTCAAAATGCATAAATAATTAAAGTATGTTTTGTTAATAATTTATCACTTAAATTATTTATTCAATCTGGCACAAACTGTTTAATAAATTCAGAAAAAAAAATTTCAATAGCTTTTAAAACATGCCTGCAACAAAAAAAAATTGTAAATCTTTGTATTGAAACAAAATATATCAATTCCCCAAAAAGTTTTTATAACAAATATAATATCGGTGCGTATCAGAATTTAATTTAAGTTTAGTTTGTGAGCCATTAGAGTCTACCCTTTATTAAAAGGAAGTAATTTTTTAAATTGCATTTTTTATCGGTTGATATAATTTCACTTTAACAAAATTTAATTTTAAAGTCTCTAAATCATAAATTGAATAAACCTGGGGAAATTAAATGGATAAGCCACAGTTTTGAGGAATTTCAAAATTACTGCGCAATGAATATACCAAATCTTCAAATCCCACCTATCACGCTATATGAACTAATTGGATGTTTGTTTAAAAAAGTCACACTAATAAGTTTCTCGCGATTTATTAACGACGGACCTTGTTGTTTTGAGCCACGGTCAGGTGAGGAGGACGATACCTGAAATAGCACCTTAATCTCCTTACTTTAAAACCTCCCAGAGTGATGACCAACAGTCCCACTACACAATGAATCACGTTATTTGTAATTTGAAGATAAAGTTTGCAGCTAGATGTATCGCTCTCTCATTTTTTAATTAAAATGAAGAGAGTGACGTTAATTTAAAGTCAATAACTGATCGAAAACTTATTTCCTTAATATGTGGAATATCCTGAGTTAAATCCTAACAAAATAATAAATTTTTTTTATAATTATGGTCTCTCTTCCTTATTTTTCTTAATTGATGGGTCCAAACATTTAATTGAGAGGTTTCTGAAAGTTCTCTTCACTTTTATATTACTGATATACTTTAATTCTTTTTCTTTTTATTCCATTTAGGGAGTTCAATATGATTAAAATTGTATTTAATCTAAAAATCTAGAAATAAAAGATTTATTGCAGAAACCATAATTTATATAAGTTAATATATCATTTGGAATCCCCTTTTAGAATCCCAGAAAAGTAAAATAGAAAATTAGAGCATTAAAATTGTACTTTTGTGTTGTCGACGTTTTAATATGAATTTTAATGCGAATTATTTTTCATCATATTAGTCAATTTAGTGATATAAAATAAGACATTTAACAAATTTCAAGATAAGGAGTTAATGGGATAAAACGCTACTAACTATAATTCTATAATTATATATATGTAAGCACATTCTTATATGCCAAAATAGGCATTCTTATTATCTTACTTTCATTAATTTATTTCCCAATCTGAATAAAATTTTATTTTCATTATCTATGAAAAGTTGGATAATATCGCAAAACACTTGAGAATTCTCTATAATCATCAATGTATGTCATTTTCTATCTATTTTTAATTCCCAAATGGTAAATACACTCATGGACAAAAAATTTAGCACACCAAGAAATAATTGCGGGATCGTAACGAAACTTGGCATGAAGGTATATGTCGGGGAGATATGCAAATGATTAGAAATGCAAGTGATTGCGCATTACGTAAAGCCGGTAGAAGGCGTTTAGCGTCGTTCTCCGTGGAGTATAAAACAGGTAACCAAAGATTGTTTGAATGTGCTGAATCGTTTACAAAGGAAGAGCTGAGGTAGACATGCCATTACGCCGTTTTCGTAGGCAAAATGAGCATCTGTCGCAGTTTAAGAGGGGGAGAATCATTGGCATGAGGGAAGCTGGGTGGTCAGCTAGGCAAGTAACTCGTCATTTAAGCCACTCTGATTGTGTTGTGAGGAGGTGTTGGGACCAGTGGATCTGAGAGATGTCATTTACACGAAGACCAGGCTCAGGACGCCCTCGACAGCCCAGTCGTCGAGAAGACCGCCCCATCGTGAGAAATGCACGCGTACAGCCACCTGCTTCATCGGCCGCCTTCCAGGCACAGGTAATACCTTCACTAGGGGACCCTGTGTCTTCTCGAACCATACGAAGGCGCTTAGTTGAAGGACATTTGGGATCGTGGTGCCCATTACGTGTGCTGCCCTTGACACACACCCATCCGTTTGGAGTGTAGCCACGCACGAGGAAACTGGACTGCAGCGGAATGGAACCAGGTCGTTTTTAGCGATGAATCCAGATTCAATCTCAGCAGTGATGACAATCGTGTTCGTGTGTGGAGATCCCGTGGTGAACGCCTCAATCCTGCCTTTGCTTTACAGCGACACACCGCTCTCCCAGCTGGTGTGATGGTATGGGGTGTCATTGTCTACAATACACGGTTACCCCTAGCAATGATTCGTGGCACCATGACAGCCCAGCGGTATGTCCATGACATCCTGCAACCACATGTGTTGCCACTCATGCAACGGCTCCCAGGAGCCATTTTTCAACAAGACACTTGTCGACCTCACACGGCAAGGGTGTCACAAGACTATCTCCGCACTTTTACTACCCTTCCTTGACCTGCCCGATCCCCAGATTTGTCTCCAATCGAGCATATCTGGGATCATTTGGGATGGCGAGTTGGGCATCCCACGAGTTTGAACGAACTAGAGGCAAGGTTACAGCAAATATGGAACTAAATGTCTCAAGACATCATACAAAACTTGTATGCCTCAATGCTCGATCGTATCGCATCCTGCATTTGCTCTACAAGGGGTTCAACAGGGTATTAAGTCCTCCGTTCTTTTGCCTTTTTTCTGAAATAAATGAACTTTTCTCTTTTATTTTCAAATCATTTACTTATATCAAAGTAGTCATTACGTATGTAAAATTTCGTTTCATTTTGACAACTCTTTCTTGGTGCGCTAATTTTTTTGTCCATTAGTATGTATTTCTTTTGTTTTTTTAAA
>BMAW01096698.1:473496-502587 GCA_019974015.1 Nephila pilipes | reverse complement strand
GCAGGTGTCGACAGTGATGGTATTCTGTACTAACCCTAATGATCGAGGTTGAATCTCGGTCTGAACTTTTGAAAACAATGCGTAGCTAGATGCTCATTGTCATTTGTGGATAAAATCAGAACTGAATTATGCCATACATTATAAATTATAAATCAAAATAAAGTAATAAAATTGGAGCTCAAATAATGAAATTGTTTTTTATCCCTATTTACGATATTTGAAATTTTAAGTGTAACAACATTTTTATATACATGCTATGAAACTAACCCTATGCTACTTGCCTGCATCTTATTTTGATTAGATCCTTATCTGTTTTTGAAAACAAATATATTTTCCATTCATTACCAGATGTGCACACTGAGACAAAAATATCAGCCCCTTTTCAGATATTGTTTTTAAACTTTTATACTGTTTTTCAGTATAGGAACATCGTGACAAGACAAAAATAAAATACGATTTCGATTAATTGTGGTGTTGAAAAGTCCTTCATCAGAAAAGATTATTCAAATCACAAGAATAATTTATCATATAAATTCACTCGATCAACACAAAAACTTACATCAATTGTAGCAATTGCCCATATACCTTCGGACACAGAGAATATTCATAGCTGTGCAACCATTTTACTGAACCTTTTTTAACTTAGCCTAGCACATTACTTCTCTCTACAGCCCTAGAGCTTCTCGTCCGGAAGCTGCTTCCGTTCTGGCATTTAAGGCTATCTTTAGTTTACTATGTATTATTCAAGAAAACAACAACATACAACAATATTATATAAACTCAAAAAATTGTATGAAATATTTTCATTTTACTTGGAGAAAAGTATGATGTTTTCACAAATCACGAATAGCGGATGAACAAATTACTCAATTTGTGTGCAGGTTTGAAGATATAATTCTTCAATTCTGCTGAAGTGATAAAACTTATGAGGATGGTGTTAAAGTGTGGTAAACATATATTGGGCGTATTTTTCCTGGTTCCAACAAATTGATTTGATTTCGAAGATGAAAAAACTACTGATGGCATTTGCTTCTAAGATTTCCTCCATAGATTCATCTAACAACTGATAGATTCACACGAATCATAAACATGAAAGGCCTTAGCATAGATATACTATACCTTAAAAATAAGTGCACAATGCATTGTGCAAAATCGAATTAATAGCATGAGAAATTTATCAGAACATTTATATTTTACAATAATATAGTTTTCTCCACTTCCAGAACATATTAATTTTGGTAATAAAATTTTACTTTGTGTGTGGCAGTATATTTCCTATCAATATAACATATTATTAGCAATACTTATGAAAACTCTATGTTTCAAAAAGATAAACATTTTAATTTATGAAATTTTGCTATTTTTCCTGACATTTTATACGATTCTTAACTGCCAGTGAAAATGTAGTATGATGAAAAACTCCTCCGGTGAATCAATAACAAAATATTTTAATTAATTTGAATAAAAAATTTCATAAGCTTTTCCGATTAACACAATGAAAAACTCCAAGCCCTTAGTAGCAAGTGAGGGTCGATTGGGTATTATTAATGTAATATAAATACAAAACAAAATACACAAATAGAAATTTTCAAATCAAATCTAATTTCTTATCGACGTCCTACCTAGTTGCGAGTGGCACCCGTACAGCCTGTTGATCCGGTCGAGGTCACTCCTGCTGAATCCACTTTTACTTTCCAATTTTACACCAGGTTTCAAAGGTACCAGAGTTGGACGGTTAGGATCCATAGCAAAAGCATAAGCTTCATAGTGCATCAGGGACCCGTAATCGTATGCTGAATTCTGAGTTGTCACTAATCTAGTCGAATACTTTCGGAAATTTCTTTGAGATGCTAAAGAAAAGGGAAAACCTCGTTTTGAAGTAATATGAAAGTAATTAAAAGTATTATTTCAAATAAAGTGAAATTGTTGTCTATTACCCTAAAATCGCAATGTCTTGCGAATCACCTTAAGAAATGAGTGAGAAACCTATCGACTAAAGTCATTTGCATTTTGAACCAAAATTAAATATGGAATATGATACTTATTATTTGTACTCCCAATTTCAATTTTTAAGTACATTCGCGTGCTTTTGAGTACGGTATACTGGAGAAAATAGTCAATTCACACGTAAATTCACCATGTGTTTCTGTGTGTGTGATAGCTACTTTACTTTTCTCTTTTAATCTTCTTTTACTTTATCACAGCAACTTTATTTTAGCACTCCCCTCACAAATACATATCCTAATCAATTTCATACATTTTACCTGTAACAGTCACCATTGCTTTTAGCTAAGTCAATAGACGTAGAAATAACTCCCGAGCAGAAGTACAAAAGATGTGGAATATTTTTCGCGCTCTCTTTTCTTCTTTCTCTCGTTTGCTATGTGAAACTGCGAAGCTTAGCTGCCTGAGTTGGAATGTTATTTCCATCGTTGCTTCGATGTTTTCCCATATCTCTTACAATGTAACGCGCTGTTAATATCCAAACAAAAGAAATTACAGTAAAACAAGCCTTGTTACCTTGTTATATATACATAAACATGTGTGTGTGTGTGTGTGTGTGTGTGTGTGTGTGTGAGCTTTGAATTTTATACAGTTTATTATTTGTATAATTTTTTCGTAAATTTCTTAAGTATTTTTGATTTTGATTTTTTGTTAGATTTTTAACTATTTGGTTTTCTCTCTTATTTGTTTTTGTTTTAAATACTTTTAAATAGCAACATGCTTTTTTTAAATTGCTTCTTCTTATTCGAGTTATTTTAAAAATAAACAAATATTTCAAAAAGTTAGCATTCATATTATTTCAAACTAAGTGATTTCATGATAAGCATGGATTGGACGCTTATTTATGTAGAAACAATCAATAGCTTTTGTAGCATATAAAGAAATATTAATACCAAAATTAGACCGAATGACCAACATATTTAACGCATAAAATAAGTTAATTAGAACTGAAAAAAATATACGAAAATTGGCTTAAAACTTGATTTTTACTACACACTTTTTGAAATAACTTATTAGGAATTATATTTCTTCTCCAGAATGTTTCAAATTTTAAAATTATTTTCATATAATGCAAATAAATTATTAAATGGAAAAGCTTCATTAAAACGAAGGCAATTATCTAACTCTCACAAATGAGACTTTAATTTTCTTGTAAAGTTTCCGTTTTCCTTAGACTATCTAAGAAACTTAGAATATTAGTGCATAAGTGATTGTAATTCAATTTAAATTCAAAAAAATTTTAAGTAATCATATAATTTTAGAGTAGTGGTATTACGTGCATTGAAGGCAATGTAGATACTTAATAAATTGATGCAGTTATTTTATATTCAAAGAATTACAAGATAAAAAATTGTTTAGCTTTGTTTTGTTTTTGCATATGAGGAAATACAATGAAAAAAATTAAAATGAAACAATTTTTTTCTTATTAGATCCTTAACACTTTCTGGTCGAGAAAGTTCGTTTTCATTTAGCATGTTCTTAAATCAAGACATTTTAAGAAAATTTTGAATTTCTATAACCTGTTCTGTAAATCACAATTTAAATTTTCTTAGTATTTTAAGTTTTTCTTTTGGAATTGTTAATGTTTTAACTATGCAAAGAATTCAAAGTTCCATGTAAAGTAAATAAAACTTAAATGTAATTGACTAAATAAAAAGCATCATATTTAATATTCTGTAGATTGAATTACAAGTTTACATAAATACAAATGCAACATTAATATTCCATAGGAATATCCTCATTCTTCTACCATAGTAAAATTATTATAAACACACCAGCCAAAAAATATGAAGTGATCAGGAGAAAGCGTCTTAAGTTTAAAAAGAAGTTATGTATGTATATATATATATACACACTCAAGAGCCAAAACGTTATGACCACCTGTCAATAACGAGTTGGCCCACCTTTGGCGCGCAACACAGCTTCAACCCGCCTTGGCATGGATGCCTCAAGTCCTTGGTAGATGACCGGAGACAGATTGTACCAGATGTTTAAGCAACGGTCACGCAAATCCGAGATATTGCGAATTGGTGGTTTTGAACTCTGAGCTGCCGTCCCATGACATCCCAAATGTGTTCTATCGGATTGAGATCCGGTGAGTTAGGCGACCAGGACATTAACTGGAATTCAGCATCATGTTCCTGGAACCACTCCAACACAATTTTAGACTTGTGACAGGGGGCGTTGTCCTGTTGGAACATTCCATTTCCAGCTGGAAAAACAGAGGCCATGTAAGGGTGCAACTAGTCCGTAATGATGTTTAGATACCCTGTAGCATTCATGGTCTGCTCTACCACAACCACGGGTCTCAGAGATGCTCAAGAGAACTTCCCCCAAAGTATAATACTGCCACCACCGGCCTGTGTATGACCTACTGTACATAGAGGGAGCAACTGTTCGCCTGGAAGACGGCGTATCCTAACACGGCCATCGGCGTGATGAATGACAAACCGTGATTCATCTGACCAGGCAACTCTCTCCCACTGATCCATGGACCAGTCGCGATGTTCCCGGGCCCAGCGCACGTGTAGTTGGTGATGACGCTTGGTCAGCAAAGGCACACGAGTGGGACGTTTGCTGCGTAGCCCCATATCCAACAGTGTCCTCTGAACAGTGTGCTCCGATACTATTCTACTTTGCCCTGCATTGTATTGAGCTGTAAGATGAGCCACTGTCTGGCTCCGATTTTGCTTCACCATGTGTGGACGTGTGGACGTCCAACACTATGTCGTCTACTGCTGGTTTCACCGTAATTCATCCACTTTGCATAAGTACTGACAACTGTAGATCGCGAACAACCCACGAGTCGTGCAGTTTCGGAAATACTTGTTCCGAGACTTCGAGCCATTACAATCTGCCCTCTATCAAAGTCACTTAGATCCGCAGCCTTTCCCATCACACACAGAAGTAAGTGAAAGAATGATTCTTCAGACTCTCCAGCAGCAGTTAAATACCACTTCCACCCGATCACGTGCCTTCCACGTCATCCAGGCGAGTTCATTGCAAAATGTGGGTCATAATGTTTTGGCTCTTGGGTGTATATATATATATATATATATATATATATATATATATGAACCTTTTTAATGGTCATTATGAATTTCTGAACATTTTTATAAAATTAATATGTCAAAGCTATTAATATATCATTTATGTTGTAGATTAAATTATAAATCGTAAATATGATGTAAAAGAATGGGAAAAGAGCGCTTTGTGTTTGATCAAAAACATAAACACAGCTTGAAAGAGGAGTAAAATTTGTTGGAATATCCTACATCAAAATTTTAGATTTAACCCCCCCCCCTTTGAAAAAAGTTTAGACAATCAATCTCAACTGAGGAATAGTTGTTTTCATGATAATCGCAGATGTATTGGATGACTAAGAACTACTAATTGGTATCGAATTCTTCTAGAAAAGCTTCAAATCTGCAATGCTTGACTGGATAAATCCATTTCAGAAAGTACTCAAAGGCATAAACTGCATGGATTAGGAATTTTTAGCCGCTTATTTCGGATTTGTCCCAGATTAAACCAGTTCAAAAAAAATTTCGCCTAAAAGGGGCAAAAGAACATCATCATTGGATTAGTGAGCCAATGGAAGAGGAATATATGATGAATGCAAATTTTGTTACATTCCAATAACAATCGCTCTACAATCATTAAGAGAACTGTCAAAGTTTTCAATACTTAATGTTTCCTTAGAGATAAAGAAAAGGAGGGAGAAATATGTTTAGGGTACGATTCCTAGTGCTGAAACTGGAATTGACATTGTTAAAAAAACAAATGTTGCCATACTTTCTATTTTTAAAGTATGAGAAGCAAATTGTAGATCCTCATTTCCAGAAAATAACCTTACTGTTAATCAAGTTGAAATTGTATAAAATTGATTTGATCACCACGAGATTAATGTGTCACATTTAACAAATAAAATGGACCACAGATTCACCAAATCTCAATGCTATTAAAGAAATATGGGACATCTAGAAATAAGGGGTCAAAAGGAAATACGAACGCACACCAATTTTGACTACATTGTAAGACCAATAAATAATGGAAAGGGATAAACTTAATCGGATAGGATTTTAAATCAGATTGATATTATTCCTTTTAAATAAAAAGGTGTCATTAAAGCAGCCTGGGGAGGAGATGTAAGAGCATATTAATGAATAAAAAAAGTATTTCACATATTTTAGTCCTGTGTATTTATTTTTATCACGTCCTAATAATAAAATAGTTCTCTTGTCGTCCTAATAATAAACCCCTGGATGAAAAAAAAAACATTGTCATGTAAATAGTATGATATAAATAGCATGCACATTACTTATTTCTGAAATAACATTTCACTTCCCTTGTTATATTGATAGTAGAAAAATATACATAATATTTGAAAAATTAAATGCAAATATTTTCGACTGTAAATCAATTTCAATTATACAATCTTATTTATTATACATTTCCATATAATTTATATTTCTTCTTGTTATAAAAATGTAATGTTTAGGTGAAATTCAGTTAAAAACTATCGCATGATTTTAAAAATATCTTCCTCAATTCAATTTAATTGTTCAGCAAAAATTTTAGCTTACTACGTAATCATACAATATATCAATTCAACTTATTTACATTTTCGTTACATTTCATGATTTAACATCATTTAAATTTTTTGTTTCTTACCTTTATCGATATTGTCCCACATAACCAAAATATATTGGTCCCTATCTGGCCTATTTTGCTCGTGAACGAATCCCAAAACATGCATCAGTTCATGAAGCAACGTTCCCCTATCGTAACAACCATCACTTATTAGCACCCGACTTACATTTCTCACAGATATTCCAACCACGGAACTACATCTGTAAAATAAAATAATTTCTAATATAATAAAATTTAACATATATAGAGTATCTAACACTATTTATATATATTATGTAATGAAATAAAAAAGTTATAAATTTGTATTAGTTAAAAATCATTTCAGAATTAACTGCAGATGAACACATTTTTTCACACACATACACTGTAATATTTTATTCTATCAGAGAAAAAAACTGAATCAGGGAGGAAAGAAATTTTCTAAGTACCTTTTAAAAAGCTACCAAAGTATTATTATTGCGACAATTTGCTAAACTTATTTTTGATGTCCAGTAGTTAATTGAACTGCTTTTCTGTAATGGTAATTATTAATTTTTTGATGTGATAGTGACATTATCACTATCACCTCAATTAACAGAGTATGCATTTTGATAGTAGTGATATCTGCACAATTCGTAGTGATATATAATGATTTTTTTACTTAAAATTAATCAGAAAATTTCTTCTCGAAGCTAAGGAGTCTTTCTTTTTTCTGGAAAAGGCAAGAAATATTAAAATCCATCAGGAAATACAGTCGATCTTTCAATTATTTTTAGCAGAATCATTTGGATCTTATATTTTTCAGTGGATTCTGAATGGAGCTTTTGATAGCTCATTAAATTTTTTTTCATGATCATTAATTTATCATCATCCATGAAAGTAAGTATACAAATAGTAAGGCAGTAGTCCCTAACTAGTATCTAATTAATCTTGTATCTAATAATCTCTTGTAATAAAAATGCAACATTTTTTTTACTCTAATGGATATTATCAAATAATCGCTTGAATATTAAGTCTGAAGCAAAAGAAATGTCACTTCTTTGCCCGTAAATGCTTAATAATTTGAATCCTTTGAATATGAAGGAACCATTTATTTCTTGATTATTTTTTAATTTACAAAACTTCAAATATCTGTCTTGTACTTTGTTAATTGTTTTTCATCTTAATTTTGCCAATCAGTATAGAACTATATACCATTCGAGTCAAACAAAACTAATGCTCAATAGAATGAATTGTCCCTCCTTATAACTGAAGTTTAAATTCCTAATGATTACTAATTGAACTTAACGTAAATATCTGATACATCAAATTTTATGACACTGTATAATACAATGGTACCATGGTTAACGACGGTAATCCGATCCAGAATTTTCGTTTTTAATCAAAACTGTCGTTAATTTATACGTATAATTTCTCACAAGTATAATAAAACACCATTTACTACAAATTATGTGTAAGGAAAATATAAATGATTCACGTATGAATATTTTTCAAAATTTAAATGCGATTTTCTTTAATAATATTGGCCATCTTTGCCTATAATGGGATATTTTCCTAGTTCAAAAGGGTCGTGTTTCATTGGTATCCATTACCAATCAATGTCATTAGCTAAATCCTACGACATTACGAAAGACAGTTTCTGTTTCCAGCAACTCGTCGTTATTCAAGTGTGGCGTTAACTGAGGCCGTCGTTAGCCAAGTATCACTGTATAACAAAAAATAAGTTTTAGGGTATTTCATTGCCTTGTAACACCCGGTCGACCCGGGCGTTATCTTGTGCCATCACTAATATCTAATATTAAACACTACGACACCAATAATTACAGAACCACCAAAACAGCTTTCAACATTTATTAATATATATCTACTATGACATTAATAATAGTGCTCTCCAGGTTAAGTTTATTAACACTTTAATTCAACCCACCAATAATAATCTAACAGCTTCTTACCAATATTTCTTACCAACTGCAACTCTGAATCTGGAACAACTGCTGAAAACACTAGAACAATTCTCAATCCGAGTGGTTCACACTCGGACCTCAACACTAATCTATAAGTCTGCCTTTCAATACTACAGCATTTAGATTCCACCTCCTCTAACTACAACGTCTCTCTGATCCTGCTTCCGATACTCTACTCCTTCAGATGGAGTTTATATACTTCTTAATTTAACCGCTTCACTTCATTCCTAACTGCTTTGGATATTATGTTCTTCATCACGTTTCATTTTTGGTTGGGCAAAGGTTGTTTAGCAAAAGCAATCAATCTCAATTGAAAGTCCCCAAGGTTAGTGAAGAGAAACCGCGAATAGCCCAATGTCACAGCCTTATCTTAATAATTTGTGTAATACAACGATTATCAGTATTTGTAGAATCATGTTAGATGTGAATTATTTGTATTAATATCATTCTAGAATAATCCAACGAGATATTTAATGCCAGATACTTTAATATTGAACCATGTTCAATGGATAAGTAACGTACCTATGCTTGTGATTACTCACCTAACTTTCCCCCTGTTCCATTTTAAGTCTTTGTAGACGAGTTCAATTTAATGTACAGTCACCTGTCCATCACACCAAAAAGCCTTGGGGGGGGGGGGGATCAGAATTTTCCATTTTAATTCTTATGCTATCGTCTTTCTTTTAGACAGTGTGTTGCCAAATTAATATGGACAATCACATATTTTCCCATTTTGACCTTTTAATTACATTTAATGTAATCATAAATAGCTCAAATAAGGTGAAATTTATATTTTATGTAAATTAATTTTATTTTATGTAAATGTTTATTTTTAATATTGAGTATCAGTTTACATGAAATAATGCTTTTATTTCAAATTAGAATTTGTAGAATTGTAGAGATTACCTCGCCGCGGGATCTCAATTCAAATATTCTATTGGTTCTACGTGACAGCTTCGCATCAAAATCCCAATTCAGTAATTAGCCAATTAAAGTTTTTCCTATTGAGAAATCTAACTTTTTCTCAAGATATTCTTATTTTATTTCTCAACAGTTTTTTCCATGGGAAAACTCCTACATAAAATGCTCATTTTGCATACCGATCATATATTGCATACCAACGGAAGATAACACATATTTCCAGTGGTTGCAAATCAATTGTCAACAAATAAAGGTTAATTTGGATAAAATTGGTGACGCTTTCTATGAAACTAAAAGAGTATTGTGATAGGGAAAGGTTAACAATGTCATGAGCTGTCAGAATAATTAGGAATATTTTCTTAGAAAACAGAAATAAGTGCTAAAAGTGTACCCCAACTGGTTGAAAAAGATAGGGTTGCTATTTAGAAGAAAACCGTTCAATGCGAATGGCGAAGGAAAAATCGTCAAATCAAGAAACCAAAACCAAATTAAGAAACCCAAACTAAATGAAGCAATGAAGATAAAATGTCTTGTCTGGGCTCGAAAGCTTTACTATATTACAGGTGAGCACTCGAATAAAGTTAATTATTAAAATATTAGTAGATTTATTTTTATAACTCTTCTTTTCAATAATTAATAAGAAATGCACCTGAAATTTACAAATTTCAAGCTTATATGTTTGAAGAATCTACATTTAGAAACTTAGTAGATAAAAGTCTATGTTCGGCGATGTCCCGTGGGGAAATTTTCATATTAATTGAGCTATAGGAAAAGCAAAGCATTCCGTCAAGGTTATGGTGTGGTCTGTAATCAGTTCCGAGGTCAAATTGAACAAAAATTTCGCATCGTGCAATGAATTACAAAGCAAGACCCTTATAGATATGTATTGCGAAATTTCCTGATGCTCCAGCTTCGAAAATGATTATCAAATGGTAAATATTTTGTTTTATACTTGATTCAGCACCTTATCAAACAATAAATATTACAATTTCATAATAGACAAAAATATCTCAGTTTTATCTTGACCAGGTAATTCTTCGGATATAAATGCCATTGAAGATTAATGGGAAATCACAAAGCGTGAAGTTTCTAAAGAAACAATAACAACTAACCGACAACTATTAGTAAATTTAATAAATGTATGACGTCACAATCCCTAGATAAAATGATGTGCAAAACTGTGTATATGAAGTATGCTCAGGCGCATTCAACTTTTAGTAAGAAAGAGATGTGACTTGTATTATATTGGGTTATTAGGAAAGTAATTTCGTTTTTTCCCGACAGAGGATTTAACTGTATTTTCTTGCACCCAACTTCACATTTAAGCCGTATAATTTTTATATGCTTTGAGAGCTCATATAGCAAGGCTTGAATGTGAAAAATTCCAATTAATTCTACGCAGTAGTTTTTGGTTGGTGCCCTTTTAAATACGGAGAGCGATAAGCAGCATTTTCCACATATCTTACTGTTTTACTACAGAAAGGGTAAAAATGCTGTTCAAGCCAGAAAGAAATTGACCGATGTGTATGGAGAAGGTGTGTTGACAGTACGCCAGTGCCAGAACTGGTTCGCTAAATTTCGATCCGGCAATTTTGATGTCGAAGATGCACCACGTTCGGGATGGCCGGTTGAAGCTGATAAAGACGCGATAAAAGCATTAGTTGATGCGAACTGGCGAATAACAACACGTGAGATCGGATTGAGGTTAAATTTATCAAATTCAACAGTTTATGATTACTTGAAAGGCCTGGGATTATCCTCGAAGCTGGATGTATGGGTTCCGCATGTTCTCACAGAGAGAAATCTGTGTCGCCGCATTGACGATTGCGATTCTCTTCTCAAACGTCACGAAAATGATCCGTTTTTGAAGCGCATCATCACTGGGGACGAAAAATGGGTTGTATACAATAACGTCAAACGCAAGAGGTCATGGAGCAAAGAAGATGAACCGGCTCAAACCATTTCCAAAGTCGGTATTCACCAAAAAAAGGTGATGCTGTCTGTTTGGTGGGATTTTAAAGGAATCGTTTTTTTTTTTTTTTTTTTTTAGCTTTTACCGGATAACACAACGATTAATTCGGAAGTCTACTGTCATCAGCTGGACAAACTGAATGATGCACTTCAACAGAAAAGGTCTGAACTAATCAACAGGAAAGGTGTAGTGTTTCACCAAGACAACGCGAGACCTCACACAAGTTTGGTCACTCGCCAAAAGCTTTTACAGCTTGAATGGGATACAGTGCCACACCCACCATATTCTCCAGACCTGGCACCATCGGATTATTATTTGTTCCTGTCAATCTAAAATTTTTTTAGACGGTAAAACCTTCATCTCAAATGGGGAGGCCAAAAACCACCTCGATCAGTTTTTTGCCAGCAAAGACCGAAAATTTTATGAGCGTAGAATTATGCTACTACCAGAAAGATGGCAAAAGGTGTTGGACCAGAACGGCCAATATATAATTTAATAAAGTACTTGTTTATTATACGAAAACTGTCTTTCATTTCCACAAAAAAAAAACGAAATTACTTTCCGAACAACCCAATAGTACTAATTCTTTATTATGTTACATTACATTTTTTTTTATTATTTCTTTTGTTGTACTTACTAAGTATGAATGTTTCTTAGATATATTTAAAGAGAATTATGCAGAACTGATAAGATTAAAAAAATTAAGTAAAACTATTTTTTTAATTTGATTGATAATATATCGTTGCATGAATATTATGCATGAATTTTTACAAATGTCCACAATAATTTGGCAACCAGCCGCATAATGTAATCATTCAACAAAGTATAATTTATTCTATCTGTTCATCGATTTTCAGGCAGGTAAACAGGATTCAACCTTATGTTGTGTTGTTGAAGCACTGTTTTTTTTTTTTTTTTTTTTTTGTTCACTAAAAAACACTTCAGACATTTCCTTTCTACTTATTTTTTCCTGGAGAAAAGTAAAAGTCCTTGAAGATTTAATATAAAGATACGTTCCTACCTGAGGTAAAGTAAACATGCGACTAGATCTTATTTTTAGACGCATCATACAAACTTATTTAACTATCCCCTTTGTAAATATTTAGGGATAAAAATATGCTTCCATGATTCATGAATGATTTTAATTTATATAACTACTAATAACAATTCCGATAACCTAACTAATAGCTAACTATTTATTTAAAATGGTTTCCGCATATTTATAGATATATGAATAAATCAATCTACTTCAAACCAAAGTTTAATATATTTAAAATGTAAAAGGCTTATTTTAGAGCACTGTCTCTTAATCCTTTTTTATTCTGTAGACCAATAAGGTGAAGGTTACAAAAAATCATTCTCAGATAAACTCCTCTTATATCAATAACCTCTTTTTAATACATATTTATAACTTGCATATATACGTAAAATAAAATTACAAAGAAAATTGTTTTTCAAAAAGCTATATCAATAATAATAAAATTATACAATAATGCGTCTCTGACTCCTCTCTATCTCATTAAAGAATTATTCATCTATAATATTTAACATCGTTAATAGTAATAACGCTTAAAGGAATATCATACAAAATCTCATTTAAATATGCATTCAAATATAATACTTTCATTTTTAAAAATTTGTCAAACAAAAATTATTTGTTATTTTTCATGAATAAAAACGACACTCTGAACTATGGTATCCTTGACAAAAAGAGGCAATAATATTGTAGAATTTTATAGGAAATATTTATCAGAGAAAATGAATATAAATTCAAATAGTACTTTTCAGTCAAATTAATATAACTAGTTTTTTATCAAAGAGCAATAACTTTTATTTTATAAAATGTTTCTCGGTTCCCAAGGATCCTAGTTAATATTTCCTATTTTATATTGTTATATTGTAAAGGTAAATAGGAATTTTTCCCTGATTTTTAAGTATATCATTTTTAAGTACACAAAGAAAATGGAACACCTAAGATCAGTTATTACTGATTAATTTGAAACTATTAGTTTTAGTATTATATTGATGTGTTTTTGTTCATTCGTTTGAAACTCTGACAAAGTCTAGATCTAATCCAAACCGATATTGATGCATTTCAAATACTTACCTTTGCTCAGGTTCGATGTGTATGTAATAATGTTCATTTGTTCTTTTCACAAATCTAACACAAGTTTTATTGTGGAATTCAGACATTGCCTTCAGAATCTTATTCTTTTGTTCAGTATCTGTAATGAGCAAAATAAAAAAATTAACTACACATAAAAGTTCAAGATGTCCGTTAAGTATAGATTGGCTCATTTTAGTGACAAAAGCTGTATAAAATATAACAAAGTCATATTAAATTATATTTAAAAAATCTGAGTTAATAAATTTCCTTATGACATTCTTTGGTTATTTAAATAACATCAAGACACGAAGCCTAAGGCAAGCAATATAAATTAATGCAGGAATGCAAATACACAATCAAAAGCGATGCACGTTTGAAATCCATTCAAACTGAATATAATAGAATTATATACATAATAATCTTTGAGGAACAAGTACATTAATATGTTAATTTGAAATTAAGCAGCCACATATCACATAGAAAGCTCCAATGTAAAATTGTAAATACGTTTAGCAACAGTATTACAACCACCATCACCATTATCATTAACAGTTTCTTAAAATAAAATCAAACTGTGACTTCTGTGAGTGAAAAATATATTTAATTATATTTATTTCTGATAATTATTAACTGTATTCCTATCGTTATACAAGTACCATTATCAATTGTTAGAATAAATTCAAACTATGATTTTTGTGAATCAAAAGTACTATAGATCACATTTATATTGTATAGTTACTTTTTTGCATAAATTTAAATTGGTTCTCATAATTTATAAGAGAACCTGTACTTTCAATCTAAAAAATATTTATTTTCTGTACCTAATATTATATCTCATTTCTGATAACATTTTAATAAGAATTAGAAAATTTTATAAAACATTGAAATCAGTAGCTCTATTGAAATAATTTTAAAGCTGGTGTATATAAAATCATTCTTTTCATAATGTTAGTGAGAGCAGTCAAAATTGAAAACATTATTTATTTTCAGTTAGTGTTCAGGAAAATTTTAAAATATTGTTTTAAATAATATTTTGTTCGTGAGAATAAAAGGAAATAATGTTTATAATTAAAATAGGAAATAAGAAAAAAGTACATCAAGTTTAATGTTCTCTAAGTTAAATCATGAAATAATTTTAAAATGAAAAGGGTAACTCATTTTATTCTAAACAGAAGCCTTTTGTTGGAATGTGTTCACATTTGTTGTGATATTTTAAAATTACAGAGGGAAAAACTCAAATAGGTATCTTTCAATCTCCAGAACTCTACTAATAGAGCAAAATAAATTATTTTTAAATTATTTTGTCCTCTGAAGTATTATTATACCCAATATTCTTCAACTGATATTTATATTAAAATTCTAAAATAATTTATGAAATGAGAAAAACTCTAAAAAAAGGGTTTTTAATTCCTCGAAAATCAAATCATTTATGTGAATTCAGAGTATAGTTAAAAATTAAAAATATGTTAGCAATTCAATGGAATGTAAATAGCAACGGCTAAATCTTTTATTTATTTAACTAAATTAATTAATTATCTTTGCATAGATGCAAAGAAAATTTCATCACATGCTTAAAATTGCATAAATATTTCACATTCAATGACTAATTCAAACGGTTTCTTTATACATACTGTACTTGGATGATAATTCATATGGTATTATACCATCCGTCCAACGTCTTCTGGGATCTCGAAGAGCGGTCCTAAGCTAAATATTTCAAAAAAATTTATCACCATTTAAATAGTTTGATAATATATATTTTTTAAAAATTCTAAAAATATTTTATAAATTCACATATACCAAAATCATAAAATTCATCTGTAGAACTATCAATCTATTAATAAAAATAAAAGAACATTTTTATGTATAAATATTTAGAATTCTTCATACAAACGATAATTTCAGTTTTCTAAACTTATCAAGAATCTTTGAGAAAGAATAGAATTTTAATACCATGAATGACAATTCTTGAAAGCAAATTATCCTATCATATAAATTACCTTTGCTAAGCAACGAGGCACTAAAATATCAGTTTAAAATACAATATTTTTCAATATCAGTAGTATAAAATCTGCTCAAAACAAAGGAAATTTTAAATCAAAATGAATGAATCAGTTCAAATATCGAACGCAATATTTTTTTACTAAAGGCAAAGCTTCTCTTATTGTAAATTATTGTTAAAAAACAATGAAATAAACATTAAAATTGTCATAAAAGTTTTAAATAAAAAAATATTTTCTTTTCTGTTTTTGCATAACTAGCATAAATATTCTAGATTTAAAAATATTATATTTCGCTTTCTTTACAGTTTTCTATCTAATTATCATTATTTTTTCAAGTTTTTGCTTATACTTTTTCATGAGTATGTTTTATCTTCTGGTCATCATTCATAGGTTTTGAATTTTTCAGATAAATTTATCTCTAATTTAATGGTCTTGTTATGTATTATTATTTTCCTTGTTTTGTATTTTTACGCATATTGCATTTTTACTTTACCCCGTAAAAAAGTGCTTTGAATCTGTAGAACTAAATCTCTTGTTTAATTTTTGCCTCTATTTTATTATTAATTAATTAATTAAACTATTTCTTTATATTTTAATTACGGTTTCTATTTTGAGTATATATCTATATATATATAAGCGAAATACCACTGACTGACTCATCACGATATCTCTAAGACTATACAACCGATTGACTTGAAATTTGGTACAGTTACTCATTTTGCAATGTAGACGCTCACTAAGAACGGATTTTACGGAATTCTTAACCAAAATGTAGTTATCATCGGTTAATCTTTTCTTACCCATCGGTTATGTCATTTTGGCGACTTTATCGCCAAAAATTACATGAACAACGCCAAACGGAATATATATTTTTAAATGTATACTGTGTATCGCTACCAATTAAGTTTACTTGCAAGATTTGCGCGTGCGAAATGGAAAAATACCAAATAATTTAATATTGAAGCGCTGATGGATGGTTGGCAAGATTTTGGAGAAGAGGCTCTTTTTTGCAAAATATCTTCCACCGCCAAGTAGAAGCATTTCAATGACCTTGCATTGTGAATTTTAAAAAGCTATACTATGGTAACCCCAGCTGATTTCGGTTTTGCTGAGCAAACGATAATTTTTTATTGTTGTGGAACCTAGACGTATGTTTTAAATTTATGAGAAAAGTATTTTATTATTAATAAGGATTGATAAACTACATTTGTAAATCTAAACGCAATCTAACGAAGATATTAAAGTTGGCTTTTAACAAATGAATAATAACGGTATGTTATTCATGTCATTAATAAAAAAAAATAAGTAGCTATCGAAATATTTATTTTGATGTACGTATTAATTGTAACCTAATGTAAATATCATGCAAAAGTTTTGTTTCTGTATTTTGGTAATTTTTAGTTTTTGTTTTCTAGGAAATAAACATTTTTCATTTTTTAAAATGGCTGGATATTTTATTGTTTTCAGAATACAGAACTATTTTTTATGCTATGATTTTTAAGAGCTATTCTGTCTATTCAATTGCAGTTCCAGATATGCTGCTACCGTAAGAGTTATCCTCTTGCAAAAAGGATCACGTAATAATTTTATTTTGCTAAAATTTTTTATTATACTTCATTTTTTTGTTAGTATTTTTTGTTGAATTTTAAAATAATTTGATTTAAAAAAGTTAATTTCGGTTATATTTTTTAACTTGAAAAGTATTTCATTGTAGGTTAATAAAAATTGATTTTTCATATTTACTTTTCAGTTATAGTTCTTAATAATGGATGTTGAATATATTTGGATCGATGGAATACCTACTCCTCTCAAAGTTTTTAAATTCTTGGTGACGGAGCATGTTTATTTTCGTCTCTGTCTTTGCTGGTGTTCGGTGACATATCGATGGCGTATAAAATGAGAAATATTATTGTTTCTCACGTGTTTGACAACTGGGTTTGGTTTAAATGCTACACTCAAATGCTATCTGGCGCCCCTTATAATACTAACGATTTATATTTTACCGAAATGTGTAAACCAAACACGTATGGATCTATTTGCTAAATTATGGCGGCGGCAGAGCTATTTCCCTATCAGTTCGAAGTTTATCAAGGTGGCTGCCTTATAGCTTCTGTTGGGGAAACAATTCAGGGGGAAAAATATTACGTTTTACGGGAAACTGTAATAGTGGTCATTTTGATGTTTTATTTAAATAGTTGGATTAACAAATAGAAGTAAAGTTAATCCTGGTTATGATAATGTGAAACAAAATGAAGAAAATGTGTCATCTTTAGTGTTTCAGCCTCAAGAAAATGTGTCTGTGTTAGTTTCAAAGACTCAATCAATATCTAACATTGATTTTTCAAGTTCAAGTGAATCAATTATTAATGATGTAATATCTCTTCAACTAAATAAAGGTAAAAAAAAAGAAGAAAAAGATTCACAAATTCAATTAGATATAAACAAGTAAGACAAGCTGCTACAAAATATACTCAAAGTCATCCTGAAGAACATAGAGCAGCTGTAAGAAAATACTTTTCTAATACCCCCCACGTGAATCAGGCAGCTGTAATTAAATACAATGAAAAAAGATCTAAAGTTAAATTAGCGCCATGGACTTCCAAAAATTTGTCTGGTTTTAAATATGAAATATATATTGACTATTCAAATGATAAAATTGTCAGTATCGGAAAACGTTTGCCCTGTTCAAGGTGCCGTGCTTTAAAAGGATAGAAGAACCTCCAGGAATGTGCTGGAGTGGTGGTCAAGTCCTCCTTCCTATTATTAGATCCTTCCCTGAACCTTTGAATAGTCTTCTTAGCCATAAGGATCAGCTTTCAGAACATTTTCTTTCTACAATTCGTAAGTATAATGGATGTTTTCAGATGACGTCATTCGGAGCAAAATAATTGAAGGAAGGAAATTTTATGCCAACATTTAAAGTCCAGTTGCAGGTATACCACAGGATAGGTAGCCTATTGGCTGAGCCTCCTCAACAACCTTCTTTTCTTCTACTTTCTCTGTGATGATGAACGTGAAAGAAACATTCATTGTGGTATTTTCCCAGGTGTTAAGCCAGAATTAGCCAATTACAAAAGGAGCTACATGAACATAACAGGTATATTCACGATTTCAAAGCTGCTGTTGATTCAGTTCCTAAAGACCAAAAGGAGTTCAAGGTTATAATTAATGCCGATAAAAAACCATCTAGAGAACACAAAGGTCGTTTCAATGCTCCAATTTTCTTGATATTTTATGTATAGGTTCCAAAATATAATATTATCGTCTGCCCAGCGAAGCGGGCGGGTATCAGCTAGTATATATATATATATATATATATATACAGTATCAAAATTGTCAGTTTTATTTATTACTTGTGAATTTCTACTTTCGTTATGGTTATTTAAAAACTTCATTCTTCTATTCTTATACAATAATTTATGATATTTATGATATTAAATTATATTTATTTTAAAACATACAAAAAGATGAATTATGAAAGCAATTTGCGATAACTGCTTAGTTGCCGTTTTACTTGATAAAAGTTACAAGAGATAATATATTTTATTTATAAAAGAAGAAATACTATATTTTATTTATAAAAGAAAAAATAATATATTTTAGTTATTTATAAAAGAAGAAATAATATATTTTATTTATAAAAGAAGAAATAATATATTTTATTTAATATTTATTTGTTACACTTATAAATATAACATATTCAATAGACAATTATTCTTATTATAGTTTATGTACATTTAGTTCTAAGAATTTAAAATGCTTCAAATACTGTTTGTAATATAAGGAAAAACATTTCATTCCAACTGCTTATATGGTATTTACATAAGAGAATGTTATGTTTATCAACAAACGTCAGAAATATTTCTTTTAAATTGGCTTGAAAACTACAACACACGTACTTACTAATATATACTTTTCCAATTCATAGAATGCAATCTTTGTACCATTTTTATTAACTAAGAAACTATTTAAATAACACGTAGTAAATGCGTAACTATAACTGAGATTTAATTAACAGTTATGTTTTAAATCTTAGCGTTATAGTCTTTAAGTGTATTAATTTATTTTAAAAGTAAGAACCAAAGTTATTCTGTATTTTAAAAAAATCTTCATAAACCAAACTTATTATAGTTATGATAGAATAAGCTTAGGTAACTTAAGGTAAATTCTACAAAGAGGAACTAATAAATTACAAGTTATTATACATTATATGAGTTATTTAAGAATATAAATGCTACTTTTTTATGTTTTTCACTTAGAAGTAGAAGCGAGAATCGTAACACAATTTATGTACTTTTGATTATGCTTCAAATATATATAACGTAATCTACATTTATGCTTCGTGCCATTTTTATTAATATTTTAATATAGAGGTTAGTAATAACACACCTAAGAAATATCTGTACTTCATTTCATCGATTATGAATAATCGTCCAATTCTATGAATAAATATACATAAGATTCAAAGAACCAAAACAAAATAATGATTCTCTGGTTCACAATTAAAAACATAATGCCAGCATCTAAATACCATGTTATTTAATAGTACCCTATTTGAATGGCCTGCAAAAAATTATATTAACTCATTTCCATACTTGAATTGGTTTCCCTTAAATTTGCATCGCTGTTATAGCTTTAAAGAGAAATCCCTTATAAGAGAAAAGCAATAAAACAGCTTTTTCCAATTAAAGATTTTGAAGTTGTGGTTAGATAAAGAGCGTTTCATGTAATGTTTCACATCAAGGGATTAGTATATAACGTTCAAGGAGGAAATATCTGAATACCAAATTTTTCGGAAACGTCATTTAATTTATTTAATGATTTACTTGAGAAAATGTATTGAAGAATAAAAAGGGAATTCAGAATAAATGTTTTCAATATCAATAAAAACATTTCGTGATACAAAATCTTATAAACCGGTAATGGAATAAATTTATCTGTGTTATATGAAAAATTCAAAATGCTCCCTTAATTAACATTATGGTTTAAAAAGCTAGCTTAGAAAGATTTCGATTAAATTCAAGCTTATAAAATTCGCTTTCTGCAAATTGTTTATTTGTAATATAATAAAATATCTTGGTCAGTCAGAAATGTGTACGATACAGAACGCAGACATAAATTTAGCAATGAGGAACGATAAATAATAGACTTAATTTTTGATTATTGATACATTCTCTTTGACTGATATATCTGAAATGAATCAAAAATATAAAAGCACAATATTCCTAAAATCATCTAATAATTCTTGCTTGTTGTAATCTCTTTATTTCTTACATAAAGGAAGCTTAGTAAATGTAATAAACTGCAATGTCAATAAAACCTGTCTTCAAAATTAATTCTTAATCATTTAAATATATATGTGGCGATCCAAAAAAAAAGTTAATTATTAAATAAATTTTCAATATCACTTTACAAAGTTTATCACCAAGCATTTTAAAACTTTTGTTAAATAGCTGTCAAGGAATTGCAATATATATATATATGAACTATTGAATTAAATATATATTCAGAATTCAAAAGGAAAAAAAGTAATACATTTGGTCTTTTGTTTTTCTCTCTCATATAACGTCCTTTCTAGATATTTTTCCTTTGAATTGTATGTATCATGCAAAAATGGAAGTGTTACGTATGCGTTGAAATTGTTTCAGAGGATTGCTATATATATTTCTTATCAAATATTGTTGCTGATTTGTTTCTAAGCAATTTAAATAATTTCATGATAATGAATTAAAACATTCAAATCTAGCTTAATTATTACAATAATTCTGAAACATCTTTTTTTTTTTTAATTTTTTTTATTCATGAGCGTTTCACTCGGCGTTATTTGTACTGCATCACTGAAATGTATGCAACTATCAAATACTAAAAATTATGATTAACTATAAAAATAAAAATAAATAATTCACATAAAATGACTTACTAAAACAATATGAATGATTATAAATTTTAAGAAAACATTTAATCGTAAAATTTTAAGAATTTTAAGAATATAATTAGCATTTTTATGATGATTTGTGAATATAACTTAAACAAGATGTCTGAAACAATGAAAATGTTTATTTTTCAATGTTTTAAAATTAAATACACTGCAATTCCAATTAAATCAAATATTGCGAGATAACAATTAAGCAAGTTATTCAAAACAATAACTGTCTGTAAAATTTCGAAATTTAAAAAAAAACTTCGATTGCATTGTGTTTTCAATTCTTAATTTGAATATATTCATTTGTTCAATTATATTTTAAGTGCCATATTTATAAAAAAAATACTAGCTTTATTTTAATTTTTTATTATGTAAGCCGTAACTAATTAGAACTAAATAAAGCTAGAGAATAATTTTAAAAATCCAAAACATGATGCATTAAAGGAAATATTTATGTTAAAAATTCTTGAACCGTATGAAATGATCAAACTTAAGCCACTGTATTGCATGTGCCAATTACACAGCTGTAGGAAATAGCTTTTTAAATAGAGAAACATGATGAGTTTTAAGTATTAAACTTTACGTAATGAACCTTGAACATATTTGCTCAAAGTGACGAAAGAACGATTGCTTAATCGTCTGAAATTTCCAAAGCCTTTCATTTGAATTAATCGCATCATTTGATTATAAATCCATTTACGTCAGGTACAAAGTCTCTTTTGCAAAACACATTTTATATTTAAGTTGACGTAAATTATGTAATACTTAGTTTTCAATTCTTGAAATATCATGATATGAGTTACTTTACTAAGAAAGATGTTGATTGTAACATCGTTTTTCGGTTTTGATTTTCGATAACATACTAAAGATCTTAAAAGATTATTATATAGTATACTGTTAACTGGAATTATGGTTAAACTTTTGAGAAACCAAAATAAAAAAAAATTTTAATGCTATCTGAGACATTCATTCGAAAAAGTCATTCTAAAGGAGATTTATGACTTCTTGTTTTTAATCTTGGTAAGAAATACAAATTAATTGGCCCATTGTCAATAAATATCATTTAATATAAGCACACGTACAGAATAATTTCCGATATAAAACATCTATGTTGACTTCCTCTGTAAGTTATTCTATTTTTCAATGTGTATCCTAACTCATAGAAGATTATAGGCAATGACAGACTAATTTCTTTGTTAAAAAAAAACAAGTAGATCACAAAATATTTAAACTATATCTGCCATATCCATCGCCAAAAGTGAGCTAAATAAGTGATAATTGCACCAAACAACCTATTTTCACGGTAGAACTTTTTTTTATTTTATCTTCTTCACTTCTTCTGATTTAGAAACGAATTTTTTTGGAAGGGATTTCTACGAATACAGACATATTCAGGAAAGTATGACAGACGATGTACAATATTTAGAAAAAAATTACGTCAATTATGTTTTTTCATTTGGATTTAAGAAGCCCTCCCATTCATTTGGATTTGTTCTGTGCCGCTTCCAATGCTGTTAGTATTGACCTGATTGGAATTAATAGAACATGACCGTAAATCGAAAGACAGTCCACGATATTAATTTCTGCCACTCAGCATTTCAATGCATTACTAAAGAGTAGAGGATTTATATTTATCTTTCTCTATTGTGTTACTTTATTATAATAAATCATTTTATTTTTTGATATTTATAAACATGGCAAATTACGCTCAACATGCTCGTACTACTGGTTTTGTTGAATTCAATAGAGCTTTCCTCTTGAAGGTTTTCTTCAACATGAAGTGATTTTCTGAATATCAGGTACTATTTATTATTAACGAAATTATTTATAGTTTAAAAAATGAAAATTGAACAGTAGAAATTAAACCTAGTACTAGTATATGCAAAACGTTTTTAAATCGATTAGAATATTATGCATTGATGAAACAGTTGGATTTATTTGTGATGAAAAATATTTTATATTTATTGAAAGTACAGCCAGTGCACAAAGATCTTTTCCATTTCCTTTTATAATTAAATCTAGAAAGTGACCAAAATTGATTTTTTGACTTAGGGAAACAATAAATGTATTGGTTTTCATTTATATGTCATTTTACTGATAGTTATGATTCCGCTCAATTCTTAAAGTGTGTGCGACTATGCATTCTAGCGAGATCAATTTCTTTAAGTAACGAAACCACGATTTTTCATTGTTCCACTCTACGACTTGAAAAATATACCCATAAAATAAACTATTGGACTTTTTAACAATGAAATAAGAGCAATATTTGTAACGAAAGGTGATATAAAGCAGTTTATGTAGAAGAAAATATTATTTCACAGATTTACTTAAGAATTTACAAATAAATTTATAAGCATATGATCTAAGGTTTGAAGTAAAGGATAAACTATATTCCTTAACACATCGATCAATAACTCCCGAGACTAACCCAGAGATGACGCTCGTAGTAAACCAGTAACCAGGTCTTTCTAGAGTACTAACCTTTGCTTGAAACGTGTCAAAATTTTAAGTCGATCGGACCAGGAAAAAGGGTTTTTGAAGTGAAGTGAAAAAGGTTTTTTCCAAGTGGGTGCCGCGATTGCTTTCGATGGAACAAAAACAGCAACGAGTCGATGATTCAGAAAGCTGTTTATCGCTATTTACTCGCAATAAAAAAAGATTTCTGCGAAAAAAAAAACGGGGAGATTTGGAAAAGCGTTGGAACGATTGTATCACCCTAAAAGGTGATTAACAAAAGGTGTTATGTTGATGAATAAAAAAAATTTTGCAAGAAAAATGTTGTTTTCAAAATTAGACTCGGGAGTTATTGATCGATGTGTTAAATATTGAAATTGAATTTAAGATAATTAAATTTCTATCTTTTTTTTCCTTTCGATACTAGAATCAAAATCGGAACAGGGGATATTTTTAGACCAAGAATTTGTTTTTACAGTACCGACCCAACAAATTATTCCAAAACTTAAATATATTAAATTTATTAATTTGAATACGTTAAGCCCTTTAAGTTACTAATTTTTTGTTAAATTTATTAAATATACGTTTTGAGGTAAAAAATGCATTTAAATATTTTAATACCAATATTTTGCAACATTTTATTTCCCATTAATTTTAAAGCACAATTTTGCACATTATATCTTCCACTACTTTTAAAGACGTTTTACTACTTCTGCTACTTCTACGACCCCATTTTGCTTCTGAGAATGATGATTTTTTCCCTGTACAATTTAAGCAAAAGACGATGATTAATTTTTAATGAGAGAATTTGTTTCCCTGAATAAAATTACAACTATTTCAAATACAAAGAGCATTCCATATAAACTGATAGTTACTTTTTAAGAAGTGTCAACATCACGAAAATAAAAAATAAAAGTGCATGGGGATATTTTTCAGAATGTTTATTGAACGTTTATATATAATTTGAACGAAGCAACTTATTTTATTTTCCTAGTTTCAAGCTTATGTAAAGAATTATTTTTATTTGCCGTACGAAATTGGAGATATGTGATTCAGAGTTAAAAAATTAAGGTATACGAACACGTTGAAATGGTCAATTTTCGAAAAAAATCACATTTTCAGTTTTTTGTTTTCTTGAATAAAGCATTTATTTAGCTTTATAAAACTGTTTTTATTTTGTTTCTACGTCACTTAAAAGCCAAGATATTAAAGAATTAGTAAAGCTCAAAAAACCGGATGTGGGTATTTAAATGACCGGAAGTCAGCATTTAAATGCCCTTTAAAGATGCCAAACAGAATTAAAATACCATATTTATTTTTAATATAAATTTAGAAAACATTTGATGCAATATTTAAAATAATTAAGCATTGTGCTAGTGTCTGACGACGTAGAATTTAAGGAAATCTGGCAATAATTGTTTTATTTACATACAGCTTGATTTGTTGACAACTGTGCTTGTGTAGTTGCATAACAAAACTTATTACTTTTTATTTGAAACAATACTGAATTTTCTTTCTGGTATTAGTGTTTTTACAGCTATGGGAAATAACAGAAATAAAAGTTATTCTCGTAAAAGACAGTTCAAAGGAAATAGGTACTCTAATAATGTTCCAGTTCCAGAGAATGAAAAAATTAGTAAAGATGTAGATATTTCAACTGCCAGTGAAACAAAATTGATGAATTCTTTCAAACCTTCAGATGTTACTGAAAATGATGAAAAAAATGTTATTTTTAACTTAGGAATTTTCAGTCATGTAATTTCTTTATTATGTTGTCCTGTATGTTTTAAAAGAAGTATTAATGTAATGCAAGAATCTGTTTTTGGATTAGCCATGAACATGACTTTAAAATGTGAAAACTGTGACTATTCCTTCTCTTTTTGTTCATCTGATAAAATAAACAAATTGCATAATATTAATCTTGCATTTGTTTTTGGTATGAGAGTCATTGGCAAAGGATATTCTGCGGCCAAAAAACTTTGTTCCGCCATCAATATAAATGTTCCTTCAAAGACAGCATTTGGTTTCCTTGAGAAAAAACTTGAAGTTGCTGCTAGCTACGTAGCGTGTAATACTATGAATGAAGCTGCTTTGGAAATTAGAGGTAATGAAAATGATTCTGAATTATCTCAATGTGGTGTGTCGGTTGATGGAACTTGGCAACGCAGAGGATATTCATCCTTGAATGGATGTGTCTCTGTTATTTCAATAGATACAGGGAAGGTATTAGACATTGAATTCATGTCTAAAGTATGTAGACTTTGCGATTCAAAAAATGAAGGATTAAACACCATTCATAACTGTGCAAAGCATACAGGTTCATCTGGTGCTATGGAACCTGTTGGCGTATATCGCCTTTTTGAACGTTCGGTTGAAATGAGGAAATTACAATATGTAAGCTTTTTTGGAGATGGTGACTCCAAAGCGTATGATGCTGTGAAAAATATTTATGGCCAGAATACCGTTACAAAATATGAATGTATAGGACATATACAAAAACGTGTTGGAACAAGATTAAGAAAATTGAAATCAACACGAAAAGGGCTTGGAGGACGGGGAAAACTGACAGATGCCTTCATCGATAAGTTGCAAAATTATTATGGCATAGCTATCCGTGACAATGTGAATAATTTAGAAGGTATGCAACGTGCAGTAATTGCAGCATTTTTTCACTGTTGTTCAAATGCAAAACAACCAATGCACGGCCAATGCCCTGTTGGACCCGGATAGCTGGTGCAAATATCAACGAGCTGTATCACTCAATAAACAAATCTATAAGGACAAGTCTAAAGGACTTCCACAAAATCTGGTTAACATTATAAAACCAATATATATGAAATTATGCGACAAAAGCCTATTGGAGAAATGCTTACCAGGAAAAACTCAAAATGCAAATGAGTGCTTCAATGGAATTTTGTGGAAATTCATTCCAAAAGAAGTCTTTGTTGCATTACCAACACTGCGATTAGGAGGATATATGGCAGTAATTCAATTTAATAAGGGATTTCAAGGATTATTGGATGTATTGAAACATTTCAATGTGCCTATTGGTGCATTTACATTAAAAGGTTTTGCAGAACTAGATGAAGTTCGAGTCACAGAATCTAAACGACATTCTTTTTCAACGGTAAAAGTTGCCAGAAAAAAAAATAGGTTAGCTAAAAAGAAAAAAATGGTTAAAAATGAGCAAAGAGAAGGTGTCAGCTATAAAACTGGTGAATTTTAAGTAAGTGATTGTGTGTATATAGAAAATATATGATAAATTGTACTAAAAATGCATTTTTCTCAAAATCAGTTTTTTCGCATATTTTGAAAATTCCAAAAATGATAACTCAAAATGTTAATGATAAATTTCTTTGAAACTTGGTATTATCTTTTCTCATAATGTTGTCTAGGGCTTGGACTAAAATAATGTTCATAATAAGAATATTTTTAAAATTATGGCCTATTATTAGTATAACAACGTTGTAAAATATGGTAAATTTCTTGTAATAGCTCTTCGACTGGCTCTGAAATTTTTATTTATTTAAATAGCCATAATATTTTAGGCCCAGCCCTAGGTACATGTATAAGGTTTATTTTGATACTAAATTTACATAAATTAGGTGAATACATTTTCATGAAGCATTTTTGAAAATTTTCTAAAATTTCTTCAAAATTCTCTATAAATTTGCTAATTTTGTGAAACTTAAGTAATTTATTGCAAATATCCGTTTAACATACCTTATTTACATTGAAACTGAAGTTAAAAAGGGTATAAATTTTTCTCTAAATAATGTTTTTTAAAAAAAGTACTCCGAACGTGTTCGTGTACCTTAAATGCGTGATGCCAAAAAAATTTTGCTATCGTTCGGGCAAAATAGATTCAGAAAGAGTCAAGTTAATGAAAGAAGCTTACTAAAGCAAATGTTTTGGCGAGTCTACGATTTTTAGAGGGGATGGTGATTTCAAATAAGGATGTTTGTCTGCAGGAGCAACTCCTAACCCTGTCCGACCAGAAAATGCTGTGAATGATTGAAATGTTAACACTGGGTAGACAATCTTGCAAGACAGTTGGTGAATGTCATATGAAGAGATAGCAGCATCAACTAACATTTCGAAAACATCAATATTTCGCATTCTACGCAAGAATTTGCAATTTCGTCATGTTTGTGCCTGATGGGTCCCTCATCACTTTACTAAAGAACAAATGTTACAAACATTCACCAATGTTGTGAGTGGGAACAGATGCTTCAAAATGATTCGAATTCCCAAAAGATTATAACAACTGGTGATGAAACTTGGGTGCATCATTTTTATCCCCTTATCAAGTCCATAACAAATGTATAAAAACACCCTGCATCCGAAAAAAATCAGGGAAAAACAAATTTGCTGGAAAGGTCATGATGATAATTTCTGATCATAAAGATGTATATATATTCAGCATGTTATGCCCCCTACAACTACTGTTATTGGTGGATATTACGATTCAGTTTTGAAAATTTTGCGACAACACATATCGAGAAAGCGTCAAGAATTGGTAAGGAACAGGACATATCATCAGGATAAGCTTTTCCGCATATCGCAACTTTGGTTCAACAGTATCTTAGTAAATGTAATATTAAAATCATGCCACATCCCTCTTACAGTCCAGATCTCACAACATGCGATTTCTAACTGTTTCCGACGTTGAAGGGGAAGTTCAGTGGCAGAAAACTTAATAGAGATTCAGACTTTAATTCAAAAGTGAAGGTTTTTTCGAAGCTGGTTCCAGAAAAAAACTTCTCTACTGGTTTTGAAAAGTGGGTTGAACGATGGGACTTTTGCATATCATTAGAGAGAAGATATTTTGAAACAGAATAATTCATTTTTTTTTGTAAATATATTTCTTGGTTTTTTTGTGATTTTATTCTCCGGTTTTTGGAACATCCTATGTAAATATGTCTTTAAATGTACCATTATAAATAATTAACCATTGTAGTACTTATAACATTCCTCGGAAAAAAGCATTCAAGAAAATAGATAATTGCTTGAAAATTTTAAAAATTATAAAACTTTATCTTGAAATATTGTTTCGCAAAACGTTTTTATTTTATTTTATTTTATTTTATTTTATTTTATTTTATTTTATT
>BMAW01096698.1:388910-473486 GCA_019974015.1 Nephila pilipes | reverse complement strand
TTTTATTTTATTTTATTTTATTTTATTTTATTTTATTTTATTTTATTTTATTTTATTTTGAATTTCCAGAGAATTCTTTATCGCTTTAATTTGTATGAATGGATCTCCAAATATGCTGATTTATAATTCTTCAATAATGTGTAAAAACTTCAATGAATATTTTACTTAAGACAAAGGGCCAATAAAAGCTGCAAATGTTATAATATTAAACATTGTCCACATACAACGATTTTGTGGACATTCAACAGCAATAAACAAATACCGAAATAATGCATTTTTTAAAATTTATTTAAAGTTTCTATCATTAATGCATATATTAATTTATTTTTTAATGGGAAAAGTTCCTGAAGAAATTTCATTTTTAATGCTAATAGCCTAACTAATACTAAAATTAAAGCAACACTGTTAGTTTATTTAAGTACCATTTTAATCATCCATTTTTCTGGATTTTTATCTCTCAGATCAGGGGTCTCCAAACTTTCCAGCCTTAGGGCCATATTGATTACTCCAGTAAATTCCAAGGGCCAAAACCATATTATCATTCATTGTTGCCGGTGGTAAAAAGTTGAATCAGTCCACTAGTGGTGTAAAATATGATTACTTTTTTGCCAGATGCCTCTAGCAACGGGAACGCTTTAATTTTATGCCTCTAGCGACGGGGACGATACTCATTTAATTTCTGCCAGATGCCTCTAGCGACGGGGAAGCTGATGTATTTTCCGTATCGTATGGGTATCCGTTATAATGGGGTACCCGCATCGTATCGCCATAGTAATCATTGATTACAAAAGTAATGAAATACACAAGTAATCATTGATTACTTTTTTCTTCAGTAATCGTTACTTCGGTTCTTAACGAGTAACGAGTACTCAAGTAACGAATGAGTATTTTTTTTACATGAAAAAAAAGTCCGAAAAAGTACGCCACGTTTAAAAAAGGCTGCAAATCGGACTAAAGTCCGCAAAACGGCAACACTGCATATTATTAATTTTCCTGTCATTATCTGTAATTTCTAGATTAGTCGTAGAGTACGAGCGAGCCATGAGGAGTAACGTGACAGGACATCTGGTGGACACAAGCGGAAATAGGTAGTACCTTCTATCGCTAACAGATGGCGCTAATAGCACTTACAGAATAATCTCGTTGGTTCGAGAAAGTTCTGGTGTCTTCCACTCACTTCTAGATGGCAGTAAGTGGAATATATAAGAAGGCTAGTGGCGCAACCACAAGTCAGTTCCTATGACACTGCTGTGAAATAAAATAGTGCGTACCTCCTTAAAACGTGTTTGTGCGTGTTTAAGTTTAAAACATCTTTGTAACAATATTTTGATTTGAATTGTTGCTTTTGTGTGTGATTTAGTAGAATGGAAAAGAAGCGAAAAATTGATAGTGAATGCAGAAAATTCAAAGATCAGTGGAACATTCAGTATTTCGTAATTGAGTCCAGTAACAAGGCGCTATGTTTGATTTGCAATGAAAGCATAGCCGTTCTCAAAGAATATAACATTAAACGTCATTATGAAGCAAAACATTTTCAAAATTACTCAAAATATACAGGAAGTTTGCGGACAGAAAAATTCGAAGCTATGAAGCTCGGATTGAAATCGCAGCAATCTTTATTTACAAAACACAAAACTGAACAAGAGGCTGCAATTCATGCCAGCTTTCGTGTGGCTCTTGAAATTGCAAAACGTGGAAAACCATTCACCGATGGAGAAATGGTCAAAGAATGCATAATCGCAGTAGCCGAAGAAATGTGCCCTGAAAAGGTAAATTTATTAAAAACTGTCAGTATGTCAGCAAACACTGTGGCTCGAAGGGTAGAAGACATCGCTGAAAATATATCCTCTCAACTGTTCAACAAAAATGGACATGTTGAGTGGTTTTCTTTGGCCTTGGATGAGTCAACGGATGTGTCAGATACTGCTCAGGTGTTGATTTATATTCGAGGAGTAGATATAAGCTATGAAGTGCATGAAGAACTTCTTGATATGTATAGTATTCATGGCACAACTACTGGTTCAGATATTTTTAAAGGAGTTGAAATGGCCATTAACCAAAAGAACCTTCGATGGAAAAACTTGAAATGTATTACAACTGATGGAGGCAAAAACATGAGTGGGAAAGATAAAGGAGTGGTCGCTCTTGTGTCAAAGGCTGTAGAAAATGACGGTGGTTCAAAACCAATAGTCTTACATTGTATCATTCATCAACAGTCTTTGTGCGGAAAATGTTTGGATATGTCTGAAGTTCTGAAACCAGTCATATCAACTGTTAATTTTATCAGATCTTTTGGGCTGAATCACCGACAATTCGTGCAATTTATTGAAGAGATTGGAGAAAATGACTTACCTTATCATACTGCCGTACGTTGGCTTAGTTGTGGGAAAGTCCTTCAGCGCTTTTTGAACTTCGAGCAGTGATCGAAATTTTTTTGAATGAAAAGCATCGCCCTCTTACTGAATTGCAAAACAACGCATGGCTGTGGAAGTTAGCATTCTATGTTGATTTGACAAAACATGTGAACGAACTGAATTTGAGATTGCAAGGAGAAAACCAGCATCTTCCTGATTTGTACACTAATATCAAATCATTCCGGAAGAAATTGATACTGTTTCAATCACAACTACGAAGTAAATGTTTTTCACATTTTAAAACATGTGAAATATTCAGCCACACCACTGAGACCGAGTTTCCTATCGATTTTGCAATCGAAACTTTGAGTGCTTTGAAAATAAATTTTGATACTCGTTTCTCGGACTTTGATGTCATTGCGAATCAAATTAAGATTTTTCAGAATCCTTTTGATACTGACATTGAAACCCTAGCCCCGGAACTTCAAATGGAAATGATTGATCTACAGTGCAGTGATATAATTAAGAACAAATATCAAAACTTATCTTTGTTGGAATTTTATAAGTGTCTTCCACTGACACAATTTGATAATTTGCATAAATTTGCTCGTGGGCTGTTTTCTGTTTTTGGTACTACTTATTTGTGTGAGAAGACCTTTTCCAAAATGAAGTACACAAAAAATGTTTACAGATCTAAATTAACTGATGAGCATCTTAAATCTCTTTTAATAATTGGTACAAGTAAAATTAATCCACAACTACAAACTATTGTCAGTGGAAAATCTCAATTACATAAATCTCATTAGTATTTCATATGTCATTATGCTTGTTATAAGTTATTTTTTCATTTAAAATGTATAAAATGTTAGTTGGATTCATTTCAATAATTTGTTAGTTAGTATATAGTAACCTACAACAATGTTATGAGTAGTTAGCCCATGACCATATCAATGTAGATGTCATATTAATAATTATTCAACATAAAAATAGATTACTTCAGTAAACTAAATTTAATTTGCTATAAAAAATAAATATGTTCTCTAGAAGGAGTTTTCTTTCAAGTATGCTAGCTCTCCGCGGGCCGGACAAAATCTGTCCGCGGGCCGGATGTGGCCCTCGGGCCGTAGTTTGGAGACCCCTGTCTTAGATTATTTACTTGCTCTAAGTTATTTTTAAGTTTATTTACTTGCGATTTAAAAGCAAGTAAAGGAATTTAAAGATTAGTTATTGATTTGTAATCTGTAATTCGTTAACTAGAAAAATTTTAAAACATAAACATATAGCAGAAAACATACGTCTCTTGTTAAAACAAATTGATTTTTTTAGAAAAAAAAATATCTTTTATATCTAAAACGGAAGAGGATTTAATTTTAGATAAATCGATGTTTTTAAATATCTGAGAATTTTTCCATTTCTAACTTTAAGTACGAAAGAAAGGGAGTACTAAATTTATATATATAACTTTTCTTTACTTTCTTTTTTATGAAATTTTTTTCCGTGTTTATTAATGCGGAAACCTCTTTTCTTAATTCGATTATTTATTTAAAACTATTAAGTTTGAGATATACTCATTTCACAATTAGAATTAAGAGCAACGACTCAAATGAAAGGCTTTCATTTGGTGCACTTGTTAAATTTATTAAAACAATCAGGATAAAAGTTAGCACTATTTAATTTAATATACTTGGTGGAAGATGACAGTGGTGTCCCTATCGTTGAACTAAATTAGTATTAATTGTTTGTGAGACTTGCGAATTTTTACATGTCTGTGTCGATGTATTCGTGTTAATGTGTGTAGGAATGTCAAATGTTGTGGGTTAATGTGCCAAATTCTTGGAGATCTCCTTTTTAAGTGCGCCTCCAGGACGGATGGAGGGTAACCACAAAGAGGGTGAATTGCGCTCTTTTCTCCTGAAGTTACGATTCATTCTTCTGAAGGTTTACCGTTCCATAATCCTTTTCCGGGAGTTTCATGCAAAGAATAAAAGTGTCCAAAATGGACTACCTCAAATTCAAACCATTTGTTTCATGATTGTGGGAACAATCACGTAACATTATGGGAAAGGGGAAATGCTATAATTTTATTTAGAGTTATACTTGGCTCGTATGACATCAGTAGAAGTCTATTGGAATAGACTCCAGTCACTTTAAATTTATTTTTGAAATTATTTAGATAAATAAAATTTTTCATAATGATATTTGATTAAAGACGGGATTAAGTGAACACTCAACATTTATTTTGTCATGACTTATTTAATATCATAGAAAGTGGTTAAAAATTTGAAAGTGATATTTTAACGCCCTTTCTTCATTGTTTTTTTTTTTTTTTTTTCTACTACCATATTTCCTTCTAATTAAACTGTCAATAAGTACTAGACTCCAATTGAATCACATCACATAAACAATCAATTCTTAACTAAGATTCACTTCACTCTCAAATATTTTTTGCAGCAATTCTCTTATACAACTTTCGAATATTTATCAGCTTGACGTTGCCTTCTGTCTCCCTTCATTTTCCTTTCAATTCTGTTTCGCTTATATATAACTATCTCTAATTCAATTCATTACACTTCTTATCTTCTTCTAATTTACCTAATCATGTTTCATTTTGGTTGACAAGGAGTTGCAAATATATGCAATTCAAATTACCTAAAATCTCCGAAGTAAGTGAAGAGAAAATCGCAAATTGCCCAACGTCACAGTCTTAATTGAGTGGTTTTGTTTAATACACATAACACCAACACGCTACATTTTTTTAACAGAATTCATGCTCAATGCAATTATACTCAACAAAAATATTTTTAAAAGTTTTTTTTAAATAATATAGAACTCTGTAGGATTAAAATATATGAAAATTAAAAGCATCTTAATTTATCTTAAGAATATTTCAGTATAACATCCATTGCTTAAACTTATATAAACATTTATATTAAAATAGCAATCCTTCTATTTTCTGTTAAATAACATTACCTGTTACTCTTCTATTATTATTTTACAGAAAAACAAACTACTTAATTTCCTTTTTTATACGACCGTCACCTAATATTTTTAGATTGTAGGAAGGGAATTTAACCATGCGAATATACATTTTCTTACGAATTGCTTATGTAGTTTTTTTTAAGTCATTTGGACATTTCTGTGGATGCATATTTATAAAATCTTAATCTCATGTTTCAGAATTTTAGACTTTAAAAAAATTCCCAATTATAAAAAGAGAAAAAAAATGTAATAATACCCCTTCAATAATTTGTCTGTTTTTTCTCAGTTTATTTCGTAAACAAAATGAGTGATAAGCGTTAGATCTGAAATGTTTATACCATACATGACGAAATTACCCCCGTGTTTGTTGTACTACACTGTCCAATGTATCTCGACTATGTTTACAATTAAACTATCTCCATTTCAAGAACTTTAATGGGATCTAACTCCCGACTAGCGGACTAAAAAGTTGATTACTGCTATAAAAATAATTTTGTCTTTGGATACTGTGTAAGAAATTAAAATTCAAAAATACTTGTAATGATTTCTCACGCGTATTTCCTCTTAACTAACTTCTGGGGCTGCTTTAATACTTTGCTTGGTAAGAGAACCTCGCTTTGTGAAAGAACCTTACAATGTAAGAATAAATGAGCCTTACTTATTAAGAAGGGAAGTTAATAGGATTTAAGAGATAGGTGAATTAGAAGAAGTCATAAGAACGCTATAGAATTTCGAGTCCTGCAAGAGGCTATGCAGAGTGTAGTTAAAAATACTCTTGAATCGTATCGATTTATTTGAAGCCTATTTTTCAGATTTCCGAGGTGAGTAGATATATTAATTGTAATATTTTGGTGATCAGAGTTCATAATTTATTTTGATATTGATTTTTTCAAAGACTAAATAAACTATTTAAACATTTTGATTAATCATTATTGTTTTAACTGTACCTCTTATTCACATAGAGGAAAATTTATAGCATCATTTTAATATTTATGAGCATTCATATTTTGTTTAACTCATTTGTTTCGTCATCACAGTTTGTTCATATGAATCTGGAGCAATCAAATTATTACAGTACGTACATCATTCTATAGTTCATAAATTAGTAAACATTATAGGTGTATCCGTTATTTGAAAACTGCATACTTGTATAAGATCTCGCAGAATTGCTTATTTACATCATCTTTAACCATGAAAATTAAAAATTTCTTCTTAATTTGAGAGATAATCCTGAAGATCGTGGATTTCACACACTCATGCATAAATATATTCCCTAAATATATTATATAAATATTATGATATATTATATAAATATAATATGAAATTCTCAAATTTTACTAAAAAAATTAAACTGTATTTTATGAACGGTATAAACTAACTGCTGTTTGTAAGCATTTCGATGCAATGGTTAAATATAGAGTTGGTGGCTGGATACAGTGGTCTTTAAAATCAGTCTTTTGGGGGATGTGATTTCAACTTTCAACTAAATGATCGTTTCTATCTCAAATATTTTTATGAGTCAAGTATGTATCTAGTATATTATTTTGATGAGAATGTTCGAAAGCTCGATTGTTAATTCAGTGCATTTGAAGTAACGTAGTAAGTGCATTTCATCTACGAACAACTGTAGCTGCAATAAATAGTCTGCGTTACTCCAAAAATGAGCTTCCGATTTCTTATCTAACTCTCCAATTAATTTAGTTGCAACTTTAGCTTTCTTTCCATTTCTAGTAAATTGATTGTTTTCATGACTTGAAGTCGTGAAAATAATCTTAGTTACTTAAGGCTTACCTTAGGAATACCTGTCAATTAATTATTATTTAAATGAATTGTGTGTTCTTTTCATGGATTGAAATAAATGAAGTTATTCAAATATATAAAGCTAGACCTCGTGACTTGTTTAATATATATTGTAAATCAAAGATTATGAATAATAATTAATCAAGATAAAATTCCTCCGCTATTCAATTTATATGTATAGTAAGAGAGTTTTTTAATTGGTTATTTTTATTCTCTTCTTATAATAATTTATTTATCGTGTTTAAAAGAAATCCTATCTGAAATGTTGTCGACTGGTAACTATAAATAAATTTAATATTTGCAGCAACAATCAAGGAGCATACCAAATATTAAATATTACATCTTTCATTAAATTCATGGTATTCAGGTTGTCAAATATAGAGAGCTTTGATCATCTTCACGCAAGAAATTCAGAACATCATTACTTTTTAAATTTCATGAACGTTTAATCTATCAGAGCGATTAAAAAATGTAACTGCTAAGCCCATACGAAAAGTCAGCCCATACGTAAATTACTTATCCAAATAGGCGCTATTCGTAGCAAATGAGCTGCGAATTTCTACTTAAATATACTCGATCTTTCAAATAACCTTTACTTAAACAGTAATGCCTTTAAAATAGAGAAAACTTACCTCTATTGGTGTATACATGCGTATTCTATGATATGCCAATGGATGCTCAAAAGGTTCAAAAGCTAAATCATAAATTTCATCACTCCTGCGACCCATAATACCATCCAGTGCGTATGGAGGTGTTGTGATTCCATAAGCAGAAGTTGTTTCTGTCGGAAGAGTTGTGATTTCTATTTCTGGACTTACACATATTGTTGTCATAGGCTGAACCGTGGTAGTTTCCGGGTATTCTTCCGTTATTGTCGTCATTCCTGGCACTTTACATGGTGTTGTAGGAATTGGAGTTGTTTCAGTGGTTATTATAGGTGTCTCAGTAATTGTGGTTATTTCATACGGTGTATTTGTCGTCATTCCTGGAATGCCACACGGTGTTGTCGGAGGAATCGTTGTTTCAGTAGTTACTTCGGGTGTTGTTTCAGTGGTTATTATAGGTGTCTCAGTGATTGTGGTTACTTCATACGGTGTATTTGTCGTCATTCCTGGAATACCACATGGTGTTGTCGGAGGAATCGGAGTTGTTTCTGTGGTTGTTTCTTTTGCTTCTGTTATGGGTGTCTCAGTAATTGTGGTTATTTCATATGGTGTATATGTCGTCATTCCTGGAATACTACATGGTGTTGTAGGGATCGGAGTTGTTTCAGTTGTTACTTCGGGTGTTGTTTCTGTGGTTATAATAGGCGTCTCAGTAATTGTGGTTATCTCATACGGTGTATTTGTCGTCATTCCTGGAATGGTACATGGTGTCGTCGGAGGAGTTAGAGTTGTTTCTGTAGTTACTTCGAGAGTTGTTTCAGTGGTTACAGGTGTCTCAGTAACTGTGGTTATTTCTGGTGATGTTTTACTTGCCTCCTCCGTCATCGGGGTAACATAACTTTTTGTAGTAGTTTCAGGAGCTGGAATTTTACAACAAAAATTGATTTCGGTTATTCTTATGTGAAAGTATTAAGTTATGGGAAAATACAAGAGTTTAAAAAAACATTTACAAATTTTTTATCAATTTAAATAGTCAAAATCAACCAAAGCTAGAATACAGAATAAATGAATTTCTCCAAGTATATTTCAATTTAAGCAATAAACATTTATAGAAATAAGGTGCATGAGAATAAAATATTACGTGTGAAATTTTAAGGAAAAAACATTCAACTACAAAAAGCCTAGAATTAGATAATTTACGAAAAACTTATTAGCTTGCATTACAATTTTGACACACACCCAAAATATATGATATGACAGTTGTGTATATGGAGGAAAGAGGTAGAGAAAAGTAAAGCATAAAATTATTAAAAACAATCTATATCTTTAAGAATTGAAATGATAATTTAAAGAAAGTAACTTTTTCTCAAAATCTTTTTTGTCATTAGAAACACCTCATTGATAATTACAGCAAATGCGTATTCATAATTTTATTAATCTATTGAGACACAAGAGCATTAATCTAAAGCCGCAGTATATTTTTATGCTCTTGTATGATTTTCAAAAGTATTATCGAAGAGTTTGTTTCTATTTTAGATCTATTTTTACTTTTATAAGTAAAGTGAAGAATCACTTTCTCTTAAGATCCAGCATTTACTTCTCAAAACGCTTTGCAATGCTTTTATTATAAATCTGCATTATTTATTAACAAGGAAAACATTGAACTAATATTTTTAATTTGATAAACAATAAGCATTCAAATTGCCCTGGTGTGAAGACATTTCTTTTTCATTAAAAATAATACCATAATTATACATTTTTGTTTACACACGTTACTATATGAATTGTACTTAAAACTTTAAAAGAATTTTGGTATCATTGAATTTCAATATCTAAAATTCATTTTATATAATAATCACAAATGAGTAACTTTACATATAATTCTAATTATTACACTCATTATCATATATTGAGTATAATTCTAATTATTTTATTTTATTTTATTTATTTTTTTGTGATGCTAATTATCTTACTTTCGTCTCATACAAATATGTGAGAAACATTTTCCAAAAAAATTCTAACTATATTTTAAGCTAATACTTTTAGCTTTTTTTAATACTTTTATATTTTAAGCTAATACTTTTTAGTGTTTTTATGTACACGCCTTAAGTAATTGCATAACTTATAATTGTTTTTTGTTAGAATACAGTCACCGACAAAATTTTAAGACCAGAAGATTTTTGTTGTTAATGTAACACAAAGTATTGAAAATTATTTAAATTCAATAAAAATGATATACAAGCACAAAATTAAACGTTTACTATATTCAAAGTAGTCTGAACAAGAAACTTTTTATTCATTCAAAAGAAATACATAATAGCAAAAAATACGTCCGATATAATTTTAAGGCCACAAATGGAGTTAAAGGAAAACGACCTCAATACTACCTTGAACCACCATGATCCATGATTACATCAAATATACGAGATTTCATTGAATCAATAAGTACGTGAAATAAGTTTACTAGTAGGGATATTTTGCTAATTTAAAATCGATTTGTTTTTTAGTTTAGAAACGTTGTGGTACTACTAACCATTACGGTAAATGCCCCGAACTAAATATTCCCATATAATCCGAATATGGATTTATGGGGTTTAGAACAATTCTTCTGGACGGAAATCCATTGTAGACATTCTGTTCTCTACTAAACACACAGCTGTCAAATTAGAATGTTGTATAAATGCATTTTCTTGAAGAAACATCCAATGCGGACACCAATAATTGGAGACATAAGCAATAAATGCTTACCGAGCACATTGTGATAATGAATGAAGCAAATTTGAACGGATACGAAAATAATATCCACATGACCGTCATATCTCAAAAGTAGCCCATATCATGACAGAAATACCTCCGTACTGTCTTCGAGTTAAAATATTTTTATCATCCTTTAACCTTTATAATTATAAAAAGAACTTTATTTTAACAGTCCACGGGTATAAGGGACAATCAATCTGCAAATCTAAACGTAATCTATACTTTTGACTTTGTGACTACACTTAGCCTTTCAAAGTGACTTCACTTTGAATGGCTATATCTTTGAAACCGATAGGAATATCAAGAAATGGTTGGTGTCAAATTATTCAAAACAATCCAAGATACATAAAATTATTATTTTCAAAAAATCAATTTTTCGAAAGTTTTAAGACTCCTGACACCCCTTAAAAGATACCATTGATAGTTAATTCCATCAAAGTCATCCGTGTTATATTTTTTTCCATCTAATTAAAGTACAGTTTTACATTTATCAGTACAAGACTTATGATTCTGAACAAATATTAAGCGAACTCGTTTGCCTTGTTCGATAAGAGGCGACTTTTTGGCCATTTTCTTCCGAAATTAGACCTAAATCCGATTTTAGCCGATGTTGAACTGTCCGCACGACATCTCGGTGGCAGTTCTAGCGAAATTTACCCAGGAGGTACTTTTTCGCATCGAAATGTACCTCCTGGCATACAAAATGATTCACACAAAATCATTCTGTCTTTCACAATAGATGTTGATTTATTTCTTCCAGAGTGTTTTTGGAACCATGATTGTAAGGATCTTTAAGATAATCATTCACCCATGTTTTTAATCGATCTATTTCATCAGATATTTACCTTCTACTCCAATCAGAGCTACAGTTTTAACTTAATAGCTCCACGCACACGTAAGAGTAAATGGCTTATTTTGCCCATTTCTGGAAAAAAAAACGTAATTACCTAGACTGACCTTTACATTTTAGGTATTTAAGTATGAGAAAAATTTAATAAAATGTTTATTTAAACCAGGGGTAGACAAATAGCGGTTCCTAAGAGATCTTTTACAGCACTCCAAGACAGTCAGAAAAATCCCTTTTGAATTGAGATTTCCTTCCCATGAGTAAAATCATTCAAATCTAAACTAGATCTATTTGCAAGGCAAGCAGTGGAATGCAATAACTATCCTTTCCTTCATTAGAAAAACCAGAAAGTGTCTGAAAGTGTTTGTATTATGATTTGGGATCATCTGTATCATTTGGAGGTCTCAAGAAGATTTCGATACCTTACGAAAAATGAGCCAAAATTCAATTCGCTCTCTTATCCCATCACTGCTTATATTGACACAGCACTTGAAGAGTTGAAGTTTGATCTTATTGACATGAGGTCAGATCACACTATGAAAGAAATGTTTAGTGCTATGACATTATTTGACTTTTACAAATTTTTGTCTGCTGAAGAAATTCAAAAAAAAATTTGCTGGGAAGCCTTTCACTACGTTTATGTCTATATATATTTGTACAATATCCTTCCTTATTTTAAAAAAAATGCAGAAAGTAAGATATGGTACCTTTATTTTATCAAATTGATTCTAAAATTAAATGTGCTTTACAGCTACAGATGATATGAAATTAGCTCAAAAATAAATTGAATAAAATTGTCTATATATTACTTTATTTAAATTTATTGGTTTTTATGGTACAATTTGTATCTTTTGAGAAATGCACAGCTAATTTTATAAATTCAATCATTTTAAAAGATGCAACTCACCGCAAGCATCCATTTCTGCAAAGTGGTCCTCAAGCCAAAACAGTTATTTACCCCTAACCTAAGCCAATTTCCAGATGCAAAATAATACGTGGTCAAAAATGCTGGCACACCTGTTTTCGTGCTTATTTATACTTTACAACTGTTTTCTTTTGACAAACAAATTCCTTAACTAATTTTATACCTATTCTGCTTCTGACGCATTACATTATTTGCATATGCAGCATTTCCTCCCTTCTTTGGTTACACATTGAGATAAAATGAAAATTCTTGGGACTTCTCTCTCTTAAAATGTTGTCGGTAACTGCACAAGGGTTAAAATTCGAATTCGTTTTAAAATGTTTTTATGTTCAATTCTCAATTTTTCGAATGCATAAATTCTATGAATTTAATTTATATTATTATCGATACAAAATTAATTATAATGTATGGATATCAAAGTTCAACTAACTTGGATATTGTACGTATCCTCTCCGGAAATCTACCTAAAAAGAAAATATATCATTAAATAAAATCAAATGAAAAAGTAACGTTTCGAATGAAGATAGTTCAAATGCGTATTGAAAATCTTAATAAATCTTTAATACGAAAAATATAGGGAAAGTTTGAAATAAATAAGTTTGCAATTCCACAGTCGACTTCTTTTAATTATTTGATATTTTGTTAATTTACTTTAAACCTTCTCCAAAATTCTAGTTATTTAGAAATAGAATCTACTATTACATTTCCTTTTAGATACTATCTGTGTTATAGAGTAAGGAACTACTGACACAGACGTTAAAAGAAACAAAATGCTAAAAGTCCCAATTGAAAAAAGAAAGAGAATATTAAAAGTTGCCAAATTACTTTAATAAATCTTTTCAGATATTAATTTAAACTAAAATATTAAGAAACGGCATCCAGATTGTGTTATTGTATTGACTTTAATTAATAAATGACCCATATCGACTGCTATTTGAAAATCAGCACGAATAAAGGAGAAGATAATTTTCCCCTACGGGGTTTGCACAGGTAATTGAAAACTGAAAATTAGAACTATACGATTAGATAGTATACGGAAAACTCTAGAACGAGTTGGAGCTGTGAAATCGCTAAAAGACGTTAGCAATTACAGAACACACGAATCGGCAATTGCTCTACGAAATAGTCACTTCATTGCTTTTTTACTCTTTGTTTCATTGAATAAGAATTTTTACAAACCGAATCCAGTTTCAGAAATAAATTAAGCTTTTAATAGTTCTATTTTACTTTGTCTCAATTTTATGTGTTCTATTACATTGGATGTTTGAAAAATATCCAATTACTATATTTTTCAGATCGCAAGACACCCCAAATTTATGGTATGATATTTAGAAAAGAAAATTGTATTCATACTTGTAAAAGCTACTATGTTATTTGTAAGTGAAAGAAGATTGGGTTAAGAAAATTAAATGTAAATTGCACGTATATTTTATTCTTTCTTTAGGATTATCATGAGAATCTACCTTCACTGACATATTGAACTAATTTTGTTTACATATTTTAACATCACTTTCAAACCGTAAATAATGCTCTAATTTTAAGTCGAATTTTCTATGTAAAAAGATGCGTCTTATGAACAGTGATTTTCCGTTCAGGTTGAGAAGCGAGAAGAAATCTTCATATAATATCTAATGATCTGATAAAAAACTGTCTTTCAAATAAATGTATTACAAAGCTGCCAATGTACTCTTGCGAATGCTTGGAGTTTACGTAATTGTTTGGGGGAGAATCACGCACTGCACTATCTTTAAGTATCTTGTTTATTTCCATCCTCATACATTTAATGCATGCTTGTTGTATATTCAGACTTATATCTGCTAAAATCAGAGAAAGAATAAGGAAGGATTCCAAGCGTCACAAAAAAGATATTATTGACACACTCAAACATCTTTTTACCTACTAAGATGCAATATCCAATACATACATTCTACGGTTTAAAAAAATCATTTTTCTCTCCTACTTTCTGTATGAAATTTCACTTAATATTTTCGGAAATTTTATAAAAGCACTTTCATAATATTTTTACTATTCAATATAATACATATTTACTTTTTTTAAATATTTTCTTCGGTGAAAACATTTTGAAAATTTAAAAAAAAAATTATTTTAAATCATTGTTGAAAAATAAATTTTCAATGAAGAATGTTTTTGAACTTACGTATGATGCTTGTGGTGGATGTGCATTTGCCCAACCGTGATAATGGTTCCACCAGAAAAGATATTGATTCCTCCATTGTTGAAGTCGACTCTCATAAGTCTAATAAAAAACAAGACTTATATATAATGAAGATCATCAAATAAAAACGATAGTTAGTATTTTCAAGTTTAAGAATATTACTTGTGTTTAGAACAAACTTGATGAATTTGAGAAATAGTCACGAATTTGGTAAAATACCGAACGAATCTGGCTATAGTGAAGATCTGTAGTGTTTAATATTGAATTCAAATTCTCTATCAAGAAATAACTACCATGCTCAAATAAATATTTTTTCACTTTTGAATTTAAGTATGGTCATGGAAACATTGAATTCTTAATGAATACTACTATTATATCATAAATTATTTCTACAGTTTCTTTACTTACTCAAGGCAGTTTAAAAGTACTTTTATTTAAAAAACTTCCTGGAATTAAAAATAAAATTTAACTTATGTATTAACATAACTACTAGTTAAACTGCAAATATTAGAAATTTCCTTCGTAAAGATACTAGTTTCATAAATATTTACCATTTTTATTTTTGGTTTCACCTTATGAATATTCTTAAAGCAATCGTTTCGGAGGATCCAAGTTTTAATTTAGAATAATAGTATAAATATATGTATAATTCAAAACATATAATTTAACATCTATTGAAATAAATTTTCTGTTACAGAACAAAAATTTCCAAAGCATTTTTCCTGTTACTATGAAATATATTTAAAAGAATGATTTAAAGGCAATGTTCCGTAATTTTGCAAGAGAAGTATGGACTATAATGATATGAGTAATCCTTATTCTCAATCTGCTTGAAACGAAATTAATTAATTTGTTGACATTTACTGAGGGATTTTAACCACATTTATTTAAAATCAATTAAGAAATTTTCTTTACCTTCACAAATGTAATTTGCTTACATTAGTAATGGAGAACACGCTGAAATTATTTATCGAAATTTAAAAAAAAAAATTATCTAAATTTCTTATATGACATTTTAAAGTAGTTTGTAGTATTTTATTCTAATAATCAAAATTATTAAACTGGATTAAATTCCTTCTTTTTACATTTTCATGAGAGCCTTTAGTTATTCGAAGAATATTCATTCGTTTTTCAATCCCTTTTCTTGCATTGTTATGCAATTTGGTAGAATCACAAAAACAGTTATGTCATGACTTCTGAACATTTTTGTTTGGCTAAATAAGACAAATATAAGAAATGCGTCTTAAAATGCTCAGCAGCTAATTTTTAGGGTTACATAATGAAAAGGAGTGTCTAACTATGAAGCAAATAAAAACAAATAGCTTTTTATTCAGTATAACTATGCTGTTAAGAGAAATAATTTATAAAAATATTTACCATATGAAAACATACAAAACTACATCAGGGTGAGAACATTTTAGAGAAAGGAAATGAAGATTTAAATTTATAATTACGAAAGAAGGTTGTATACATGCATCTAAGAAGAATTTAATCAATCAGTACGCTAACTATGTCCGAGTCAGGTCGAAAGTTAACATAAATATCAAAGCATGAAAACCCCATTTTCAAATCTGGCGCATTCGCTTTTGGATGGGTGTGTTATGAAAAGGCAATTCACATTTATGTTCACTATAAAATTGTAAGCCTGACAGCTTTCAAGGCGATTAATAAGAGCTTAGGGATTTATGCTTAAAGACTAACAATATTATTAGAGTCACTATATTTATAAAGCCTTGTATAAAATAATCAATAGAAACCTTAAAAAGTAATATCATAAAGACAAACCTTAGAAAACACATCATATTGAGAGACTGTATAGTAATATTAATTCATTAAGAAATATCTCCTCTCTGAATAGGTTTCAACTTATCTGTCGATATTAGAGTTCGTACGAGAAAACAATTATACAACTTTTTCTAAATGTAAATCACACTGAATGCTACATCTTCGACAGCATTATAACAATGAAATTTATTTCCTATATCCTTTAAATTAATTACATTAATCAAATTTTCGTATGGAACTCATTTTTAGACAGTTGCTATTCCTGTTCTTATCGCCAAAGATCACAGCATGGCTTAACTTAATTCACAGTGTTATGCATTTGAAGAAATTTAAAACCATAAATGTATTAAAGAACATATCCAGTGAAAATTCCCAAGCAATTGAAAATAAGATCAGGAGAGGTTTGAATAATGCAACACTTGGCACAAATTGGAAAAGACTTAATTTAATTGACTGAAAAACGAGTCAAAATAGTATACTTCCATCTGCGTCACTTAAAGGTCTAAAAACTTCCTGAACGAATATCAAGATACCACTGATACATAGGGGTATTATAGATTGATCTGTCTTTACATTTAAATTTAGGTTGCAAAAGAAACCGATATACTCGTATGCACCCCTTTTAGACAATGCCTCTGCAAACTCGTTGTCTGTGAGGTTTATAAGAGAAGGTATCCACTATAAGATAATCTCTCAGAACTAAGACAACCATTTTATTAAAAATAGACATTCTCATATTGTCCCACACTCTGAGCAAATTACTTTAATGATCTAAATTACGTTAGTTTCATACATCCATGCAATTCGATGAATTTTTCTTGGAGGGTGAAATTTATTTTTTATGGGTTATTTTAGCCTTAAACCTAATTGAAATTTTTCTCAATTTTCAATTGCAGACAAAATGGTTCTAAAGTCATAGAATTAAATGCAGCAAACTGCATGACAATAAACGTTCTACATTTTTAATGTTTTCTTGTTAGTCTTCTTTCCTTTGGTTATTTTTTAGCTCATGTTTTCAGCAATTGTTATTTGGAATAATATATTTTTGCTAAAGTGCTTAACTTTTCCGCAATATAAAGTAGCCACAAGTGAAAAGAAAAACTGACAAGTTTTTAATGAATATTTAAATTTTTAATTTTATGTAAGCCAATTTCAAAAACGGTTGCTTAACAATCCTGTTCCGGAACTATATTTGAAGTTTATAAAGTAAAAAGAAAAAAAATTAATTTTTAACCATCGAATTGTGCAAAAATGTATTTCTAAATTATTCATAACCTTAATAAAAGAACAGTTTGCATCATGCCATAGAAACATCAATTCAACATCTAAAGGGCTAAATGGTACTAAAATCATAATTATGGTGTTTTTATTACGGTTGTGAGTATCTTAAAAACAACTTTTTAGACTAGTATGCAATAAAAGTTCAAACAAAAGTATTCGCATGAAATGACTTTTCTTCCCGCCTTCATTGTTCTCTCTCGGTATGTATTGAAAACCGCCATCTAGCGACATCTGTTGGTATTCATACTACGATGTCTAAAAATTGAGTGTTGCGAACGTATAAAATTTTTAATACCTTCAACAAAAGCAGAACTTTTTCTTTAAAAAAAGCGATATTACTACATCGCCATGTTCTATTTTTTTTTTTTTTTTTTTTTTTTTTTTTTTTTTTTCATTCCTCATTATTAACTATGGCTGCACTATTAAGTGTTTATTCGAATTTCTTAATTCGTTTAATAACTCGAGAGTATCTGAAACTTAAGAGTTCAATACAGTATTCAAGTGGACTATTAATTTTATTTAAAGAAGGACTCCAGTTTGCAATTATTAAATTTTATACAATAATTTGAGACGCAATTTTAGAAAGAAATATTTTTATATGTATTTATGTGAAAAGTGTTGTAATGGGTACTACTCACATCTTCAGGTTCACCAACTATTATTTTTTCTGCTACAATTGGAAGATCCGAATCGTCATAACTTCCAAATCCATGACCAACATTTCTTTTGAATCGCTTATGATTATCTGCAAAAAAAATGCGTTATTTAGAAAAATAAGGGATACAAACAACAGACAAATTTACAAGACAACCTTATTAATTTAAAAAAATACTATAAGCAGTTATTTTTTAATGTGATCAAAACAATTTTTTTTTCCAAATCTAACTATTTTCCTATTATGTGTAGTTTATCTCTTTTGAAATGTTTCTCTTTTGTGTCAAGGACCTCGGTACTTTTCAATAATTTGCAGTTCTGATTATATTCATTTCTCTTAAAGGGATAGATATTTATTAAAAATGCTCTTTGCTTTTCAAGTTTTGGTTGAAAACTCTAATATTTTAAATCTGTTTTGCAAAATGTATAGTAAAAATGAAAACATGCATGGAATAATAGCCTTTGTTGCTCTATTTATAATAAAAACAATCAATCAAAGCACGCATAAATTTACTTTGATATCATAATTTATCAGAACATTTAATAACTAAAAAAATATTTGGAGCGGAGAAAGATTAGAAAACAATTGCACTATCATATTTAAAAATATTTCTTATTTCTGTAAATTGTTCAAAATCCCATACATTTTATTCTTTTTTAATGTTTAAAAGTAGAAGCTTTATGGAAAAAAATTTATTTTATTTAGTAATTTAAGTATAAGTAAAAAGATAAGACGATGAAAAGTTCAAAAATGTTTTATTTATTACATACGAGTAAACACGTATTAAAAATTACTCTTATAGTGAATTTTAATGCAGATCACACTGTGTCAAAATATCTTTTAAACATGTTGAAGAGAAGTCAGTTAATAAATTCATTCTTAAGTTTTATAAAAATGGATCTTTAATTTTGTACTTATGTCATTACAAAATGGTTTACAGGAAAGACAACTATTTTCAAAGCATTTTTTTTTTAAATTTCTTTTATTGATTCTATGCTTCAGATAAAAAAAAAATTTGAACATATATTATGTTTTAACACTGTGGTTTGATGACAGTTGTCTGATAATATTTCTGGCTTTGGAAGACAATTTCATACATTATTTGTTTTTCTGACTTTTATATATTATTTACTTTGATAAGTGTGTTAATAGGTAGAGAAGTGTGTTAATAGGTTATTTTTTTCAATGATGAATCCATACAATCAATCAGTAAGATATTAAAATTATACAGGGATAGCTTTATTAATCACACCAATAAGATTTCAAATAAATAATATTTATTGATGGAATATATCAAATAAAATTTATTTATCCGAAAAGCTTTTTTTTTCCTTACCTTAAAATATCAATATTGTTTAGTAGAAGTTAAAAATTGAAGAAAGAGAAGCATATACAAACGAATTCTAATAGATGGTATAGAAATAAAAGAAAAAAATTACAAATAGAATGAGAGGGGAAAGAAAACCTAAGATTTGGATTGGGAAATGGTTTTACAGTTTTTTTTTTTTTTTTATTTTATTTTATTTTATTTCACAAAAGGAAGTGTTATTATAGTGAGAACAACAATACAAAAGCCAAAATAATAAATATAATATATACATATATATATTATACATATATATAGAGAATATAAAATAATATATATATATATATTATATATGAAATTCGACGATTGTTGTGTTGTATTTCTCTTGAATTTCAATGCTTATTATTCAGAGGAGTAATTCACTGTTCTATTTCAGTTATGAAATTTAATATTGAGCACTGAAATTTATTGCCCCATTTACCAATCATTTTATAGCCTTTTTCTTTGATTTACTTAGTGTGTGTGCTCGGATACAAGGTACCTCAGATACTTAATTAATTTTGGATATAATACGGCATTAATCTTTTTCTAAAGTAGCTCTAAAAATAGGTCAAATAAAAAACAACAGGTTGAAAAAAATATTTTGTAAAATATATATTTCGAAATATGTTTAGGTTTCATTCATTCGTAATTAAGATGAATATTAGAAAATTTTCTGTTTCTAGAGATAAAAAAGATATGATATACTCTATTTCCTTAATACGATGTAATTTTTTAGAGCTTGTGTATTTATTTCATCATCATTCAAAGATTCGACAACTTAGATAGTTTCTATTTTCTCTCAGTTATTCTAATAACATTTATTACTTAAAACCATTTTCTTAAATGCAAGCTTGTTAATTCGATTAAATAGTAGCCTTTTATTGTTATTATACATATTTTGCTCCACATGTCAATATAATTAAATAATTTTCCACTTAGTTAATAAATTCGTTTTCAAGGAATTTATTTTACAATTCCCCAATCACATTAAAAAAAATGTGAAAAATAAAAGGAAAACTAACAAAAGGTAAAATAAAATAAATAATAACCGCTGAAAAAAATTATACTCACTTTTCATGAAAGCCGACTTCCAAATTGCTTTAATATTAAACATATTTTTGATGATTTTCGATGTTGCAGAATTTTTACTTCTGGCTTTCGTATCTGTAAGAAATTTGAAAAACGAACGGACTATAAGAAACTACGATATTCATATATAATATGCAAAACAGAATATAAAGTTACTTTATAATAAGATACAAGAATATAAGTGAATTAAATAACGATTCAAATTTAAAACTAATCAACAATAAATTTCGTCTTTTCAAAATTACAATTCCTAATTGCTTTACAAAAAATCGGATTAATTTTTAACAGTGCAGACAAAGAGTTGAACAGTGTAAATAAAGAATACTTTTTTATCACGGGAAAATTTAAAAAACTTATCACAATTGATGATTATTCATTTTTAGAAATTTATAATGTTAATTAAAACAGAATCAGATATTTGTAATGTTAATTAAAACAAAATCAGAAATTTATAATGTTAATTAAAACAGAATGTTAATTCAACAACTATTTAAAGAATCAAATAGGAAATTAAGAATTTAAATATTAATAGAAAAACATAGATTTTTATCGTTATATAAGTATATATTGATTGTAAGAAAGTGGGTTAGATTTCCTTCAATTTCTTCTTATGCTGCATAAAAATAACCAATGTTTTTAGATATAATATCCTACATTAACATAGCTTTTGTCATGTTTATGTACTTTTATATCAAAAACATATATTTAATTTTACTATAGAATTTTATATTAAATTTTACATATTTTGTAAACATTTAAGTAAAAATTAAGTTCATTATACATACGACGAATAAATTCAAACACATAGATTGCTTCGTTAGAAATGAAACTTAATATATAGAATATCTTAATTATATTCATCTGTAATTTTAACATTATAAAAACTGACATTAATCAGCTATTTTATTTTCATTTATCATTATTCTTAAATAATATGATGTGATAATGATTATTTGAAAGAAAATTGATCTCTCTATTTGAAATGCTATTCAATTTAAATTCATATTTAAGGTTTTGGAACACTTTTGGCTGCACCTACGCCAGTTTCTGTATGAGTTGAAGGTGTCAATACCTTTTCTAATTTTAAATCATTATCAGGACAGTAATTCAGCACAAGAACTAACAATCTACTCTCCACATCCACATTTATTAACAAATTTAGTTGTACGATGGAATGTAGTTAACAGTGAATAAAATGAAAAAATAATCTTTCTTTTCTTTTGCTTCTTCATCTTTTAGGTAATATATTTTTCATAAATAAAAATTTGATTACTATTTCTATAAATACTATTAATTTTTGGCAAATTTAAATTAATCTTTGATTTTTACCAACTGTTATAAACTCAGTTTCTTCAAATTTTTAATTCCAATAAGTGTTCTATTTACTGCTCACGAAAATAGCGAATCATTGATCAATTAACGAAATGGTCCGGCGAACCTAATTACACGGAATAAAGATCTCTTTATAAAGTAAACAGAATAGAAGTATTCATTTCGATTTGTTCTCATCTGAATGTCCTTGACTATTTTAAAATTTATTCCGCTTTTTTATTTCATTATTATTCCAGTTTCAATCCATATTACCAACGAATTTTTTCCAGCATTCAGTTACATTAATTGAATAAAAATAATCATGTATTTTAGAGGAATCTATAACCTTTTCTCACATACCAAAATATGGTGCCTCTAATTAGTGATTTTCTCTCTACTTCCAATTGCTGTTCTAAGCAAAAAGATTTTTGGTTTTTATATATTCCAAACCCATCAACACTACTAAATGACATAAAATCTTCGATAACTTAGATTTTTGTGCATTGAATTCCCTTAAATTGAATCCCAGATCCCTTTAATCGAAATTATAGCTTTTCATTTGCATTTTAATCACTGTCGAGACACATATTATTGAGCCTTGCCGGTAATGTACAGTTATTGTTCTATTACTTCTAAGGTGAATAAAAAATTTTGGCAAAAAATGTGAAGCTGCTCGTAACTTCAGAAAGATCGTTCCTGCCCCAGTCTTAATATATATACTTCCATTTTAAAACCGTTGATATAATGTACTACTGTATCAACTGCTGAAGAAAATAAAGTTTTCTACTAGAAACCAGAGCGATTAACATGATGTATTAGTTGCCATATGAGTAATTACGGTAATCGGTCTATTAAATCACCAATCGGTTGAACCTGGGCCAATTATGAGAGCACCAAATATATTTGATTAGTTGTTAGATACAGGGAAAGCAGAATTTTTTTTTCCTTCGTTGCTTATCACGTTCAAACAATGCGCTTCTCAAGCAGCCAAAAATTTATTTTTCTAGTGGCATACATTTTTGTTATTACAAAATTTATTTTTAATGAGATTGATTGAATTTAATTATATCATGTCTTTAAAGTTCTGACTCTAACATGTGGATTGAGAGAGTTAGCTCAAGTGTCGATCTTGTCATATGACCATGGTTCAAAATTACGAGGAGTAATAGTTGAATTAGGCGAACCTAAAATTGAACAAATATTCTCGTATGTAGCGGGAAATGTGTAATAAATAAAAAAAAATAATAAATAATAAGTTTAAATAAAACATTTTGAATTTCTGTTTTTAGAAATTATAACCATTTTACATTTCCTTTAAAAACATTTTTATATTATGCAATATAAGTATAATTGTTTTTAATAAATAACAACATAGATAATTATATTGATTAAAAATAGACTCATGAAGTAATTTATTATAATTTCACAACTAATAATTTAAGAATAATTTATAATCGATATTTGTAGTAATCTCATAGAATTAATGATTAAGAATCTAAATCTGTAAATACAGATAATGGGTTATTTTATAATAGTTTAAGTTGCATTGCAAATACTTACTCATTTTACAGTTGTAAAGTTTTAAAATCTTCAAAATATCACTTTCGCTCAATCCTTTTCTTTGTCCTATGGCTACGTTTTTCTTTCGAGTTATGATAGTTGGAATACTTCTATTCTTAGAGAAACTGTTTGAACTGTAGTTCATGATGGAACCATAATCGTAGCTAACGTTCGCAGTTTGTACTAAATCTTCTGAGAACTTCTTAAAGTTGGGATATGCATCTAAGAGATTGAGAATAAACAATTCCTTTTACTTACAAAAACATGTGAATGTAATTTTTGCATGTAAAATATTTTATAAGCCATATATATTTTTTTCTTTTTATAGGGAAAGATTTCTTAAATTGAAATACGTAAGGGTGTCTTTTCTTAATATCATGGAATAGGATCCAAATTTAGAGCAAATGGGGCTTGATTGAAAAGTAGTGCCTCCATTGTTATGCCTTATTTTCGTTTGTATAACCCGATTTCTACAATTTTTGTTGTATCTGAAAGCTACCATATTAGCCCGATTATAATGAGATACTTTTCCACTAATCATACCCCGGTAAATTTTGATTCGCCCTAAATTCGAGGTTTAGGTAATGGAATGTAAAAACTCTTCTTATTAGTACACCCATGGCTTTTCCAGAACTGTGTAAATTCACAGAATAACGTGATAGCCCCACTTCCACCCAATCTAAATTGGGGAAATTACGATTTATATATTAATCTAACTATTAATCAACATTACTGCCTTCCCTTTCTTGCAGAACTCCGTGAAAGAGTAAAGAAAAAACGACTCAAATTAAGGAAGGACAAGTTATTCCGTATTGTCTGTCAAGAAGTTTGTAGCCAGGCAGAGCATCCCAGTGTTAGACCATCCTCCTTATTCGCTGGATCTTGTGCCATGCGACTTCTATCTGTTTCCTAAGGTGAAATCTGCATTAAAATGAACTAGTTTTGAGCTGTTGAAGCTGGGAGAAGAGAAAGCAACACGTTTCCTGAAGGAGCTGATAGAAGAAGACTTCCATCACTGAAAGATTCGAATACTGCATTGTAGGGATGTAGAAGGTGTGTATATTGAAGGTGATAGTAAGTAAATGTGTATGAAAATAAAATGTTTCACAGCGTCAATCTTGTTATTTAATAGTGACACCTTGTATATTAATACTGGATCTTTATTCGTGCAGCAATTGTATTTAATTTCCCTAATACAATAATAACTTAAATTAAATCCAAGACGTAAAATGATTGCATTTAGATAAACTGGGAAGTGTTTTTGAGAAACGTGTGTGCAGTCAGAAATACAGTAAAGTGTTTCTGAAGATGTACCGCAGGCACAAAAAGAATTTTTTTTAATTTCTTTGGCATAAATGTATTTATTTCACATAAGAATTTCAATATAATATATCAACCTCTAAGTATATCGAAAGTAGATTGTGGTACCTTTTAACAGCTGAGATATTCCGGAGCACTTTGCAGAAAGCCGCGAACACCTTCATGAAACTAACTACATTAAATGATGTTTTTCCTTAATAATTTTAATTTGAAATAATTTAATCCCAGAAACAGTAGGTGAACAGTGTATTAAAGAGACAGTTCACAGTCTTCCTCATCTCAGGAACGTATTGTTTCATTATTGTGTCCTCTAATGTTCGAAACATCTACACAAAATAGACAGTTCCTTCCTGTACAAATTCAGGATATAGCTAATTATGTCTCTGATCCGAACCAATGTTGTTAATCTTAGATTGCTTTTAATAATTTCTGAACCAAATAAAGTTAAAAAATCTTATAAAATCTAAGATATTGTCTTAAATCTACTCTTAATTTAGTTTTAGCACAAAATTTGGTACATATAATCAATAACAGTACACTTTCTATCAATTTCATAGACTGAAATCAGAGTAAACTTAATTCAAATGAAAAGTTTTGGTTATTTTAAGCTTAAAATCTTACCTTCTTTGATATTTTCCCAATTAATCTTTACGTAATCATCTCGGTCATGTCTGTTATGCTCATGGTGAAATCCCAGGACATGCATTAGCTCATGAATCACAATACCTTTGTCATTGCAACCTTTTCTAAGATACAATTTTCCTTTAAATATCTTTCTTAGGGCTGTGCTGCAACTGTAGAAAGAAATTTGAAAATTACTTAATTAGAAATTAATGCTCTAAATATATAGTAATTTTAATTTTCAGAGTACGTGCATATGTGTACATAATAAAGTTTCAGAAAAGAAATTTTGTATTAAAATTAAATTACTTGAAAATGTTGGTAGGTTTTCTTTTTTACGCCTCACTGAAGCAACATGAGGACTATTGGTGACGTAATTTTGAACATTAGTCAAGTGACGAGGTCGACACCCGAGCTGTCATCCCCTCCCCGAACTTCCATACTTCACCAATGGGAGGACTTTGAACCACTACAGAAGTAACGTACATCAGACCCTGATACATGGTGAGTCTTTAGTGGCATCAAGGCATGAACCTACGACTCGACGAAAACCACTGGCCACGAGTCATCTACTGTAACCAATAAGCTACTGAGGCCACAAATTATTAGAAAAGATTTTAGTTTAAAAAGCATTGTTTTTATAATTTTTCCAAGGAAGTTTTCCTAATAAAAAAATTAATTCTTAAATTTGCTATTATTTGATTTACGTCATGCTTAAATATCTATTTTAAACAAATAATAATGATTATAACCTTTCTTAGTTGAAATTTCAAGACAAAGATTTAGTTTCTTTCACTGAGTCATTGAGTTAATTATGAAAGTAATAAGTGCAATTAACTTCACAAATTAAATTTCTGTTTAAAAATATCAATCTTCATAACTTTACATTCGTAACTTGAAGGGGGGGACTCAGAATTGGGGATTGGTCATGGTCACTAGCTCATCGTCGGCTTTGTTTTAGACGCGCCATAGGTTCGAGTCCTGTTGCCAGTAAAAACTCATTCGTATAACAGGGATGAAGCATGCTAAATCTGTCGTATTTCCAAGTTATCATGTAGGCTTCATGTGGAAATCTCGAATGTGGACTACCAGCTAAGATGCCTTAATTAGTTGACCATAGCTCAAAATTACAAGGTCTATCACCAATAGATCTCGAGTTACTTCTAATTACGATATTAATAAAATAATACTTCTCGTTGAGACTTATCACCATTATTCTAAGCTTTCGACTGCATCAATTAAATTTATTAATACTGGAGATGGAGCTACATTTCAGAGAAATTGGCTTGTATATTTGTTCTAAACACAAAAGAATTTCTTATTTAAAAAACGAATGATACTGATGGATAGATGAATAGGGCAGAAATCTATAAAGATTTATAATTTTGTTTTAATATATGAAGTAGAAAATATTAAAAAGCATTTTAAGAATCACAAATATAATTTTAATTATCATTATGTTAAGGAAGAAATTCGTTAGCCACACCAAATGGATTGAAAAGTTTTTATCTTATAGCCTTTCGCGTGGTTACAACAAATATTATAGTAAATCTGAAATAAAATATTTTGCTATCATTAACATCAGCCTTCATAACTTTGCATTCGTAACTTGGATGGCACTAGAATTAGGGACGGTCATGGCAGTCGAATGATCAAGGTCACTAATTCATAGTCGGCTGTGATTCAAACGGACAACAGGACAGATTTAGCTCAAATAAAATGTGCCCAGATTATCTTATTGGTAAGATGGCTCATTAATTTGGCCTCTAAAAATGGGAAATACAAATATGCAGTGTTTTTGAGGGAGAAGTTCTCAGAAGTGTCAAAGAAAATAGCCTATGTTGAAGATGTTTCAATTCTGAAATTTACAGAATTTTTAATGAGTCTGATTTCATTAAATGTATTAAAGTGAATCAAATGAACTGGGCTTCTCGTATTGTTAGAATGGATGAGAAAAATCAGGAAAAAAAAATTTTGCAAATCCTTTTATATTGGTCGGGAAAAGAGGAAGGTCAAAATTGCAGTGGCTTGATTTTGTAGAATTGCATTTTCATGGAATTGGGGAGAGAATATGTCAGAGTAAGGCAAAAGGTAGGCTATGTTGAAGGAATCTTCAAAAGAAGACCTTGACCTACCCTAACTCTTAAATCAAATATGATGAATGTGTGTGTGTGTGTGTGTCGAATTTTTCTTATGAATATTTTGATTATAGAATTTTTTTCTGTGTCGAATTCTGCCGTTGTAATTTGTTTAGTTCTTTATTACAATGTAAATATTTATTATTTATATTTTCAAGTAGCTGTAAGACAATAACTCTTAACTCGCATTAAAACTGAATTTGTGTGATAAAATGCCTAACATTAGGGAAAATTACAAGACTTTAACGGTAGAGAAAAAAAATAACCGAAAGTAATTGTAACGCATTAAAGTATTTGTACTTTTGTTTTAAAAAAAAATAATGGTATCAAAAATGCAAAATTTTAATAGAGATTTCTCAGAAAATTAAAAGAAGGAGTAAAATAGAAACAAAACATGCCGACAAATGTTTAAAAACATCTACATACATTTAAAATGGAATAAAACCACTAAATTCCGGAATTTTAGTTTTATATCCATTAACATGTTTTATATGTATGAGTATAGTGATAAAAAGTAATATAATTTAAATTCAAAGAAGAATTTTAAAAATAAAATGATAATAAATCAATAAATATACATATCGGAAGAGAACAACTTAAAATGAAAAGGCAGTTTCCACAAAAATGGCTTCTTAAATCAACAAAATATCTGTGGGTTTTTATTACCAAACATCTGCTTCATAAAAAATGCAAATAGATAAAACAAGAAATAATCACAAAATGAGGAGAAAAGAAACTTCAGAGTAGAGTTTTTATAATCAAATTGCCAAAGCAAATTTTCTTCATTAAACTTGCAATTATTTGATTGACGAATGAATATATTAACAAAGAAATTTATGAGAATTGAAATTCATTTTTACATCTTAGATTACAAACTCATTCATAGAAGTTAGTTACTATCGAAGGGTATTAAACGAGATAAAAAAAAATTTAAGGATTGATGTATGAATCGAATATAATTTAAAGAAATGAAGAAATAAATTGATAATTATATGTTATTAATTCATTGGTGTAGCATAAATCAGTTCAAATGAATGTCTGAAAGTCTCTTCACAAAAATGTTCAGTTTTTCCCTTGAATTAGTTTTATCCTTCATCAGTTAAAAAAATAAAATGCCTCTCATACATCTTGCCACGGAATCTTATCAGAAAAAGAACCTATAAAAAAATTTCCCTTCCTGATAAAAAAAAAAAAAGAAGTACTTCAGCATCTTCATCAGAATGAAGAGATAAGTAATATTAATCGCAAGCGATTTGGGGAAAATACTCGCAAAGGCATTAAGCCCCGTGATAATCATAAAAACTGAAAGGTACATCTGGATGATAGTAATTGAGGATTACAGAGTACTCCAGCTAAAACTAGTTCAGTAAGATTATATGAAAAACATTGCAAACTTAGTGTAAATCAATATAATGTGCTAACTTATCAGTGAAATATGACGCTTTTAAGATGGTTATTTATAACATTTAGAATTATGTTACAAAAGCGCCGACTTTACTGTTAGATAACCTATAATAGGTGTTACACATATATCCTTTCAATAATTCTGAAGAGGTTTTTTGGCAAAATATATTCAACATTTCTGTACTTGAATTTGAATGTTTGATATCTAGGATAATAATCATAAAGAAAATCTGTAACATGGGCTATTTGCGAAATATTCCTTACCTAACATCTGGGGTTGCTTTCTGATTTTGTATGCAAGTTCTGACTTTGTATACTCAAGATTTATTTCACATTTAAGACAATAATTTGAATTCTTTCCGAAAAACAATTTTCTCCGTTCTATAATTTGAGCCCCTTAATATTAATCACCAACAATTAATATTTATTTAGAATGTAGCTTAGAATTTTGCTTAATTTTATTAAGTCTTTTTTTAAAATAAGTACAAAACATTGGAACATATGCCCTACTATTTGATAAATACTTCTTCCTATATAGACAAATTTATTTCATCACAGTAGCTTTATTGTAATTTTTTTTGGAAATTGGTTTAATAATATATCCTACCTAAGCCCTGGTTTGATGAAAATGAAGGCATTTGTGTCATTTTTCTTCGGAACAAAACGAATGCATGTTTTACTCATGATGTCTCCCATGGCTGAAAAGATGGTTCTCTTTTCTCTTGAACCTATAAAAATATTGAAATTAAAATAATTTATAGTTTTAATCAATGTGATGTATAAGAAATTAGATTAATAAAAATTTTAGTTCATGTTTTAATTTATTGTAAATAACTTATATTATAGTTTCAAAATTCTATATTCGAATATCTTTTTTTCCAATTTTTATTGATCATAGTATTGCTCCTCGTTTTCTTAAAAACAGAAACTCAGACGACAGAGAGAATTATCTCTTATTATATGTGAGTAATTTATCTCCTATATGTGAGTGAATTTTTATAGAAAGTAAAAGAATTATAGAATTAAAAATTGCTTTCAATATGAAATAAAATTTCAGAAAAAATATCTGGCAAAATAATTAGTTATTATTACTCGAAAAGATTAAAAGATTTAACAAACACTTATAAATGAATATAATAAAAATAATTTTGCAAAAGCTCTATTGAATTCAAGATGAATATTCTAAGCAAAATGTTAAATTTTAATAACAAATGTTAGAATTTTATTTTTTTAAAGGTATCATAATTTTACAAAGTTACCAATTGTTGCAGTATTGACAAATAACTTTATTCCAAAAAAATTGATGATTATGATCTCATTATTCGATGTATGAATACTTTTGAAATTATTAAATAATAAATATAATTATACATCAGATGGATAAGCAGTTTAATTCTTCATGCAAGAACAATTATCCTTAAAAAAATGTAAATTTTAAGAAATATGTAAATCGAAAGTTTTTTTAGTTCTTTTAGTGTTCCATCAATATGCTCTGATTTATGTTATTATACTATTTATGTGTGTCTGTGGCTATAGCAACCAGACACAGGTATATAATTTACTTGCGAAGGAAGCATTATAAAGTCCTTCAGTGTCTGATTTTGTGTCTGAGTTTCGTAATAGAATAATAAATTTTCTTTACGTTCGCATCTTTATGCATAAATACCTTCTAAGTTTATAGAAAGATAATAAATATGAAAAAAGTGAAGCTTATTAGAGATTTTTATCGTCATGAATGGTTCTATTGTTCTATTTTAGGTATAGAAATAAAAAGTCTCATTTCATGCAGTAAAAACATCTCTAAAATCTATTTTTGAAATATTGTTATTAATGGAGAGAGATTACAAAATAATCATCCAATTTTAAAGTGAGACAACTTCAAAAAATATTGATAACACGTTATAATGCTATTAAGAGAGAGACGTTAAATTTTTATTAACATGCTTTCACTTTTTCCATGCAAACTACCTAAGGAATTCTTAATGCAGGCAAGTGAAATGTTCATATGTGTTTGTTGGTAACCTTGTAAAGAGTGTTATTCAGCTTTTTGAATTTTATCTTCGTAAATATAACGATGATGTCTGAAGTATGATAATGTGTCCATTCGAATAAAGTACTTTTCAAAAGTGGTGCTCCGTGAAATGATTTTTACTTTCAGAAAGTGTAAGACTATAAGAAATATTCTCTTTGTAGAAAAAGAATTTATCAGTAGGTGCATGAACAGAGCAAATTCTTATGCGAGCCGGTAAAAATTTAAAAGTTGGCACAAATGCGTCACCGAAGATCCGAGTGCCCATGGTCCCGATTTTCTGTGATTATTGGGATAAGCATCGCATTATCAATAACCCTGCACTACTTAGACATTGTGTGAAGCTCGCATTGAAGAGGATATATCAGAGATGACAAATGAAAAGTGTGTTTCTTCTGCAAAGCATTACATGGCATAATTGATCCTAGAAACTGTTTGAAAAGTGTGTTGAGAGCTTCTACCTCATCCTCCTTACAGGCCTGTCTTTTCCTCTTGGATTTTTATCTATTAGGTCCGATGAAAGAAGCTTTGAGTGACATCAAGGGGTAAAGAAAGAAGTACAAATCTGGCTCCAATATCAATATAAAGAATTCTTCACTGAGGGAGTAAGAAGAATCCAAAACGAGAGGGACAAGCGCAGAGAAGTTGATGGGAATTTCGTAGAAAATTAAATGAAAAATTGCATTAATTCAATAAATTATTTTTACTGTAAAGCTATTTGCTTAGATAAAGGTTGAATGATCCTCGTATTTCAGTGCAGAGGGTATTCAGAATAAATTAAGAGATCTCATATGAACATTCTGTGCTGTTTTCACCAATTTAGGAACACAGCTTGAGCAAAAATGAGGTATGATAGACAAGTACTTCGTACGATGTAATGAATAGTTTTTAGACAGTTTTGAACTCAGCCTGCAGAAATCAATACGTCTCTCTAGTCATGAACTGAGTATTCTGCAACAAATTGTTCAGAAGATTTAAATCCGAAACCATGCCATATTCAGTTACTTTTTGAAATATAGTAAATGTAAGTCCAATGATCATTTTGTAATCACCCCGTATAATGAATTTATTAATTTACTTTGACCATCACTTAGTTTGTTTGTTTTTGCCGGAAACTAATAACGAATTTACTGAAATAAAAACTGTCCTATTTCTGAATTTTTTTAAAATTCTTAAAGTTCCTAAATGTATATAGGAATCCTGTAACCTGTCTCACCTGTCATCTTAAATGTTACTTTAATCTCAAAATCTAAATTACAACTTAAATTCAAGCACAGACAAAGTGATTAAAATAGTCAATTACATTTCAAAATAAGTTTATTTATCACCCAAAAAAGAGAAATGTTCTCAAACAATTTAACGTCTCTACTTCGAATACTAACAATTTCTATAACATATCAAAAATTACGCATACAGAAATACGATGCGAGTACATACTTCAATATTCAATCAATAAGACAACGTTGGATCCTGAATCTCAACAAATCACAGAGACAAAAAAAGAATACTTCTTCGCCTTTCACACTAGCATTCTTTCTATTGCTATAATGTTTTAATTTCTTTTTTTAATTATTTGCTGCTTTTATACGACTAGATTAAAACTATTCACTACACTCCTGAAATTTACTTAATTTGCATCATAACGTTCCATTTCATCAGGAAGAATCTGAAAACTTAAATTTAAAGTCAGAAAAGAACCCCAGGTGTTAATCAAAGGAAGTTTCTCGAATAGCCCATGTTACAAATGTAGCACCCAAAAAATTCCAAGTTATTTTTAAATGTTTTGTCTTATTATCAATCACAAACTTGGTTTTCTAATATATTTGTGTATAAAATTGTGCTTTGCAGTCGTAAATAAAACTCTCTTTTTTTTAAAAATCAAAAAAGGGAATTAATTTTTTATAAACTTTTATAATATTTTGATCTCAGAAAATAAAAATATTTCATGGTGTTTAAACAGCGGAACAAATCCCAAAACTCTATAATATTTCAATATTTTACATATTTGCATCTAATCAAGTTAGAATCATAGGATAACTTATTTTCAAAAAATTCCAAAAAAAAAAACTATTTAAGCCTGTAAGTGTATGTAACGAATATTCATAATAATGTATTTACCGTAACTGTCTGAAATCCTGAATGGTACAATACCATCCTTCCAAAGCCTTTTAGGATCTTTTATTTCATTTCTTCCCTGAAAAAAACAGTTTTGTTTTTATTTAAATTTTATACATTTTACAAAAGAATAACAAATTGACAATATTAAATAAGTCCTTACAATTTTTTTTAAATTTAGACAAAGACACACACAGGTGATTGAAATATAATTCAGATTGTGTTAAATGATGCTAATACAGTGCTTTTTTTATAGAGAACAACAACATTTATTTCAATTGAATGAAAATTCATAACTTGATAATAGAATACCTCGAATTAATACCGTTATTTTTTTATTCATGTTTCTAAAGAATTTCTATTCCCGTTTCATTTGTCAATGCGTTTATTTTAAACAAACGATATCAAATCTAAGCCATTTTTTGGAGACCCAATTACAGCCTTTCTTTCCATTTATCTATTGTTGTCTCCCATGTGTCTCATTTAATTCTACCAGTAGAATCTCGAAATCAATTCATAACTTTGATTCTTTTAACTAAAAAGATTCGAATTTATGAGTATTTATTTCATAAGGGAAAAGTTAATTTATTCATGTTAATCAAATAAACCAGTCATATTTTAGATCATTTCGGCTCCAATTTCCTTTTTTCTTTTCGAAGCGCAATATATTTTTAAAGATGGGACAAAAATAGAAACTAATCAAACAAATTGGAACATAGTAGTTGTGAGAAGTTATGAAACTTATAACACCAAACACTCAAGTCTTAGTTAATTCATGTGTTTGACACTTTGAGTATCCTGAATATTAAATTTTATGTAATAATACAAAACTTTTATGGTTTAAATTCTTTATTATTGGTGATTTTTCAGTAATTGGTGTTTTAGATATTCCTACCATATCTGATCCGATATCTGCCGGACTACCGAGATAGTACTGTATTTCTAAGTCTCGCAATTGATTTTAATCTTGGCGGCTTTATTGTTATAATAAAGCAGTAAGAAATATTGAATAAATTCAGTTATTATATAATAACTTACTGAAAATCGTATTAGTAGTAGTCACATTGAAGTTTTAATTTAATATCTTTAATTGTCAGATTCGTTATTAACAACTAGTGTTTCAATATTTTCAGTTATAAGTCGGCATTAAAACATGAGTTTCTATTTTGTTTTATGTATCAAATGCGTAACTTGTGGGATTTCTTTACGAAACTCTTACAATTTTAAGAATCTTTTAATAAATCACAGAAGCTTTGTGATAATTCAAAATCCTTCCTTATCATACTCAAATCGATTTAAAACTAAAAGTACTCCTACAGTCCTTGTGATGCTATTGGAGATTCGACACACTACGTTTTCTATTTTTTCTATTCCGTTCACTTTCCCTTTATAAGATACAACGTTAAGAATAACAATGGATAAGAAAATGAAATAAGTTATAGGCGCTCTTTTTTCTTTAAATAGATTCCCAAAATAAATGAAAATCGCATAGAAAATTTTGAAAAGGAATCAGTGACACATGTGTTTAAATGTGATCTATTTAGGCTTCTTGAGAAGTAATTTAGATTAAGCGAATTAATTCAAAAGACATTTCTCAAGAGGAAGTCTTGGAAGAATATTCCAAGTTCTAGGTGATGAGCCAGATTCATCTGAGTATCATAATGATCATGAAACTTAGTGAATCGTAAGACACTGGATCCGGAAAAATTGCATACTACACCTCAAACGAAATCAAATATTAATTAAAATGCTAATAATAATTGGAAACGAACTATTTGATAGTTTAGAGTAGATATTCACTTTAGTGTCTTTAGATTAAAATTCTATTGTAACTGCACAAATTACTAATATAGACAAATTCAACAATTCTGAGATTCCACTATCTCAGAATGATGATATTAATTACACTCACCCCAAAATTATCTTTACATACACAAAAATAATTATAAGGTGAAATACCAAAATGAAATAATCTATTTTTGCAAGGAATGTGTGAATGGCAAATCTAATTAACATTATCCAACTAAAAGTGATCAATCGCTTTCCAATATGCAAATTAAGGCGTTTCGTCACACGAAGGTGGATCAAGAGCTTTGCGCAAAGCAATATCTAAACGAATATCTGCAATACAGCATTTATTATTTCATTATGTACAGTTTGTTAACGTTTTGTCATGACTTAGAAGTATCAGTTTGAAGAATCTGTGAAGTGGGCGAATTATCGACCGCTTAAAAGCATGGAAAACAGTCGTGGAAGAAACTGAATGAGTTAAATATTTCAAGACAAACAAACTTTAAGTTATTAAAACATTTTCAGAATTCTGTTATTGTTGTTACTGTTTCTCTGGAGCTGTATGATGATCTATACGAGAACATAAACATATGAAACTGCTTCTCAAGACCTATATATGACCTTGACTGATCTTCTTCACAGATAGTCTACTGCTTGGCAGCTAATTTAGATCTTCCAGCTGCCACGCGTTGTATCAGGGCATACTGTATATATAAGGCTTAATGAAAAAGACCTTTATGCCAGATGGTTTAAGGCTGGGGTTCTTAACCTTATTTCCCGTCTGGGCACAACTAACAAACAGGAAATTGCTGGAGGGCACAGTTCAAAAAAAAGTTAAATGATTCTTAACTTTAAATTCCGACTTTTATAGTATAATACCATTATAATCACTATTATAAATATATTGCGATGTTCAATGAATTTGAAAAAGTGTTTCGAGTTTGAATCCTGTTCACCATTAGGTGAAGATATCCTAATGTTCAAGAGGCGTTAATCATATTATGATCTTTTACAGATATTTGCAAAAAATTACGAATATGATCTTCGCAGTCTTCTTAACCAGGCTTTTTACCCCGCTTTTATTTATTTTACCATGGCATTTTGATTTTCACATGCATATTTTAAATAAAAAATTAATGCTATATTTTCTATATATATGTATGAATAAATATCTGTAGAAAGGAATTTTGGAAAAAGTATGTTACGTACCTCTGGTTTTACCAAAACACGAATATTCACAAATTCTTCTTCATGGCTCTCGTGGAATTCATATAATCCATCTTCTACGATTCGTCCGTGTTCACGGTCTGTATCTAAAATAAACTCCAAACGTTTAATAAGCATAAGTAATCAATATCCAAAATTCATCAAACTAGTTCAGGGTAATATACTAAACTAGTGTTTCTCAATTTTCTTGCCTTTGAGACCAAACTTTTGACAGTTTTGATTGTAACCAGCATATTATGGTTTTGAAGTTATAATACATTAAGTGGATTTTTTTATGTTGCACTTATCAATATTTTTATGTCTTCTCTCATTAAAAAAAAAATCTTGGATTGTTCTTCATTATTTCATTCCATTATTTTATACGATTTTTTCCTGTCTTATTGGTTATTCTTATTTTAGCGAACTATATATTTCATTTTTCTAAATTCACGCAAAAATGTTGAAGAAACAAAAAAGACACAATTCCTTTTGCCAACATCATTTAGTTTTCCATCATAAGCTTTTCTTCTAAGCGGTCGAAAGAAGAGATACTAAAGTAGATTAAAGGGAGAGACTATTGGAGATATTTTTCAACTGAGTTGAGAGACCACAGGCAATATATATTGCTATTCTACTTTTGCAGTTGCTGATAGTAATACGTCTGTGGCCGCGGTAGCAGAGTGGTTAGGGTCGCGGACTAGCTGCTGGCATTGTTTTCGCCTAATCGTGGGTTTGATTTGAGGTGCCACAAAAGCCCTACCGTATAGAAATGCTTATGCACGTTAATCCAGTTTAAGTACCAAGTTCCTTTAAAGGGCTTTGAGAAGAAGTTCTGAAGTGGAAGCTCGGGTGTCGTCCTCGTCACTTGATCGTAATTCAAAATTACGAGGTCCATCGCCGTCGTTGCTTCTCAGTGTGATGTTAATGAAAAAAATTAATCGGGTAGTGATCCGTTGAAGCTAGATTTAGATTTATCTGTAGTTCCAGCCTGCTTCTTAGTCCATTTGTTATATTTAATTATCTTCGGTTTCTGACTTAGTTTTGTTAATTCTCTCAAGTTGATAAGAAAGAGCATAGTAAACATCGTGCAGTTAGAAAGGAAAAAAGGACAATTGTCAGCATAAATTAGTGGACAAAAAGTTTTGGTTTAATCTTAAAAACTTGCCTCTATAGGTGATTTTAAACTTCAAAAAATATATATATCTTTTTACTGAATCTTCAAAACAAACTAAGAAAGTCTTTTGAAATAATTTATGTATATGAAAATACAGCTTTTTTTTTTTTTTTTTTTTTACTTTATCAAAGAAAATATTAGATTTTTTTAATGATTGTAACAAGTTTTCTCAATAAAAAAAAAGAAAGAAAAATTACATAATTTTTTAACAAAATGTAGGTTATTTACGAGTAATAGTTGCAGTTATTAATAGAATCGTTAATTGATCTCATAGAATAATTTACCTTTAATAGTTGAGTAGTATTATATTAAAATTATAGAAAGAATAATTCATTCAAAAACACATCTAGAAATATTCATCTTTGTATCGTAGAAATATTTTGAGAGAAGTTGTAGAAGATGGTTTATTTGTATCATGGATACTGCTTTGGATAAAATTTGAAAACATTTTTACTCATCGTAATAAAAAATTCATACGATACGTGTACTTTTTATTCTTTATTAATTTCTTTACTCGAATAATACCATAACATGTTGTTTTCCATTAATAAAATATCCCATTTTATATTCACAACATGGATGAATAACATCATTAAATGTGCCAAGTATTGAAACTCTGAGTTACAGTAGATATGAGCAATTATTGTAGATAAACTCACTATTATTTCAAACTAGATGGCATTTATTATATTACTAAAATTTAAGCTGATTTCATAACCGGGATCCAAAGTACGGCATGTGATATAATATTTCATGAATTAATATTACTGTAAAAAGAAATGTTTCAAAAATAAAATAGTTTTCTGAAATAATGATTTGTTCAATAGGGTGCAAAATTTAGAGACTTTAACGATATGTGCTATTTCGATAAAAAAATATTTTGGAATGATAGTCATTCTTTTGCTCATATTATGACAATTTATCGTTGGGATGAAACCTTATCATTACCTTATCTTTTTTTTACATTTATAAATACATTTCGAATTTTTTATTTGCAAATAAAATTTCAGATTTTTATTTAAGATGAAAAGTAATGAAATGAAACCAAATTGATAAATTTGCCCAAGTGTATTGTGCAAAAAAAGTTTTGATTATTAATATTTTCATATTATTCATTTTATTAATACTAATCATAAATATTTCAATACAACATTATATTCTTTCAAAAATATATAATTAAAATAAATGTTTGCCTAATAAGTTTTATAATCAACTTTCTAATTCTATCTTTGTTTTATCATTTGTTGAATTTTAGTGCACTTTTTTGTCTCTTCTTTTATTTTTTCTCGTTTTTTGAAATATAAAGTAAAAATTTATAATTCTGAGTAAACACTTGGACTTTTTTAAAAAAGCAGCATTAAAAAATACATATGGAAGAATTTAAATTAAGATCTAATTATGAAAAGAAAAATATCTCGACAAACCATTGATAGAGTAAAGCAGTGATAAAACACTTTATGTTGCGAAAGGACTTTTCAGGATTTTTCTAAAGTTTTTTGGTTGCAAAACACAATATCTAAATAAAACAATAGATTTCTATGACTCACTTCCCTAATAGTATGAAAATTAAATAAAATACTCTCCTGAATTACAAGATATTTGAATATTTTTCCAAGAAAATTTGATTTTTAAAATAACAGAAATTGTGTGGTGCCTTTCTATATGTGTGTTCTGGATATAATAGTAAAGCTTATTTTTCCAAGATAAGACAGCATTAATTAATTCAATGTTAAAATTACAAACCTCTTTATTTAAAGTTTGTTCTATGAAAAATAGTAATTTTTCTCTTCGAAAAGCCTTGTTACTTTTTTGAATATAATTAAGATGCTTCAAAATTATTAAAAACTCGAAAACTGTGTTCCACTTTAAACGTTTTTAACATATTTGATTATAAACTTAATTGGGACTGAAAGCAAATGAATTAAGAAATAAATATTTATTAACAGAAAACATGTTTCATTTTCTCATCTCTTTCAAGATAAGGAAATAAAATATAAATCAGTTACCTTTTCTTCCTGGTGATGTAGTTGCTTCTTTTCCCTGTAAGAACAATCATTAAATCTTAAAATTGGAGAAATATTTTTTATTGTATTAGACTTTAGAATTTACTTTGTCCAAATTAATGGAATTACATTCATAATCAAGTCATGCCCTTTGTTTGAATAACACGCATTTTTAAAAGGTATACATAAATTAAAATTTCTAATAAATAGAACAGATTGAGTAAAGTATATAAAACAAATATTTTGCAGCATAACTCATTTATTTCATGTAGCTGCATTTTTTTCAGGACATTCAAACTGTTTTGTTTCATTGTTTTATCTCTAGAATAACTCAAAAAAAATAAAAATAAAAAAAAATTCTATTCTGCAAAACATCACGTCGCAAAACTTTTACTTGTGTTTTTAATCGCTGTTTTTCTTTAATTTAGAGATTTCGTACTTCGAAAAATTAGACATTTTTTTAAAAAATATTTAGCTATATATATATATATATATATATATATATATATATATATATATATATATATATATATAGCTGATATTTACAAATGCAAAAATAATTAGCTTTTAAAGAAAAAATGATAGTACATTTACAAAAATATTTGAGTTTCTAAGTATGCATTGCTTACAAATATTTTAAAAAATTATTAATTACTCATAGAGTGGAGCTTATAATAAAATTTTCCAATAGCATAATATAATGCTTTATAAAACATACCGTTCTTTTGTTGTTAATTATTAATGTTAATTTTTGTGGCATTTATTAAATGTATATATATATATATATATTCACAAAATTCTGTCATTTTTTCCTTTAAAGCTAATTATTTCTTGCTTCAGTATATATTTTTGAATTTTTCCCTACTTAATCTAAAAACATATTTTTTAAGTTTACTTTAAGTATAGGCATATATAAATGTGAATATTGGTTGAAATGTTAAGCCGTAAATTCGCTTAAAAAACAATTTTCTTACAATGTATAACTTACAAAATATATGTAACATATCGATGTTTTAATTAAAAATAGTAAGCTGCATGAAGATTTAAAGTAATTTCATTGAAACTTTTCACGTATTGTTACTTTTCATTCGAAATTCCAAATTTTAATATTATATATTTATAACTTCGGTTAAATTTGACTTCTTGTTAGCAATATTATATAAGCAAAAACACTAGATTTTAAAGTATGTTTTTGTTGAGAAATTTGCATATTTTTATGATACATATTTGTTTACAACAATACAAAATGCTGATAAAATGTAAATTTACCTCTAAGTTGCTAAAACACAGGAAAAAAAGAAGGGAAGGGAAAAATAACATTCTAAAATTGAGCGAGTAATCCATGAAGTGAAAAGTTATAGACACAATCCGCTCTTTTTGAACATTGTTAATCTTCACTTAAATGCCGAATTTCCACTGAAATTTCAGACAGACATGAATTGAAATAACTGGTTACGGATTCATTGTTATTGGTGACATAACGTAAATAGAAATGCTTTCAAATGAACGGAGGAAAGTTCTCTTTTTCGAAACAAATTCCTTTCTGTAATCGAATCCACCAGGTATTTGCAAAATCATAAATAGAGTCAAAATAACTTTTAAATGGTTGATTGCAAACATGTATCTACTCTTTCGAAAAGACTTCTAACTAAATGAACAATCACATGCTCACATACAATGTTTACTTAAAGTTGAATACAACTATTATGTAAGTTAAATAACGCCAACCTTTATTTCCTTCAATCAAACATAAAAAAAAGCTTCAGAAAGAACATCAGCTTAACAATTATTAATTTAATTAAATTGTTATCTTAATTATCTTTACGCTAATATAATTTTGATATGCTTCTTTTTTTTTTTTTTTTTTTTTTTTTTTGTAGTTTTGGGTTAGCATAAATATGCAAAATAATTTTACTTTGAAAAAAAATTGTTCCACTCGATTTTTCTTAATAATCGCTATTATTAGAATCTCTTATCTGTAAATATTCGACGTCCATATTTATTTGTTCCTTGAAATGAATGCGAAATTTTAAATGTAAAAAAACAAAATAGTGTACAAGGAAAGAAATTTCACTTTATTATTAAGATTTTAATAAGTTGAATGTTAATTATTTTAATAGTGTAGAAATAATTAAATAAATAATCCTAAATTTACTAGCCTCGGCAATTTCTATTTACTAATTTTTCATGAGGTATTTCAGTAACTTTCTTCTTTTTCTTGTCTAGATAAACAGTGCTGTAATTTGTTGTATCTTTAGATATTCGTGCCGTGCAAGTGATTTAACCTCTAAATCTAGGATATCTTCCTTCCGTGTGATCAAAAATTTGTCAAGATACGTGAAGATACGTTCATATTCTTGGCTCTCAGTGAGTTAGGCGAATTAGTCTTAGTTTCACTATGTTTTGTATTTCATCCATCTCTTTCAGTCAAATCAAACCTTTATTTTGACAGAGGCTGCTAAAGAAATAGCGTCAATAATCAGTGTCTTCAACTATTACAACTATTATAATGAGACTATTTCAGTTGTAATTGCTTCAGAAGTTTCATCTGAGCCTATCAATAATCACTTGTAGATATATATATTTTTCAACAACAACTTGTCGATATCCTTATTTCCCCTTATTGACTCCCAATAATATTTATTTCATTCCATAAATTATAAATGTTCATTACACATAAATACATGCCTATTTTGAGATAGGTATCAATAAAAATGTAATCTAAAATGTATCTAAAAACTATATGAAACAGCGAATTATGCGAAAATTTAATGCCACTTATGCAATAATTTTTTAAATAGTGTACTGAATTTTATAGATTACCAAGAATTATTTCAGTGCCTTTCTTAAATTTCACTGGCCTTTAAGCACTCATTTTAGTCAAAAACTGTAACATTATTAAATTATTAATATGCATTTCTTTAGCTTTAAAAAGTGAAGCCTAGTGGTCATGGTAACGAAATTGCGGACAGCGTTGTTTGAGTGTCGTGGGTTCAAATCCTGATATCACTAAAGAGCAGCTATGTAGTGAAGATGATATGCAATAAATCTGTAGAGGTTCCGAATGTATGGTGAGAAAGCTTAAAGAGGGAATTGCCAACTCAAATGTTGTCCTCGTCACTTGACTGGGGATCAAAATTACGAAGTTAGTCGCCAACAGCTCTCTGGGTTTGACGTGTGTTTTCCATCAGGGTGTCTTTAATTAAGTCTACATATAGTTTAAGTTTTCCAGGCCGAGCTTTCGGCAATTAGATTTACCTGTTTTGTGGACTACCTCTCATAACTTTAAAGTTACTATTTATTCCGACAATTTATCATCAACATTTCATCTGTAGAACACCAGAAATAAATCAGGCTTAATTAATACCATTAAAGAAAAACTAGCAACTTATATTCTTATTTATACAACTTATACAAGGGACTCGGTCCCACGTCGAAGATTATTACAACGAAACTGTAAATTCATTTGCAAAACTCGCTGTCACTGATGGTGAGACAATGAATATCCCTGTCTCTCGGTCTCATATAGTTAAGATTTTAAAAAATAATCTTGTTTCTGAGTGGAAGTTCTGGCGATCATTAAGTATACCGATACCCGGGTTCAGTCTATATTCCGAAACCGAATTTGAATTTTTATTCCAATTCAAGTTTTATTACTTGTCAAGGTTCCTTCGTTTGTTATTTGAATCGCTTTAATTTGAAAAATATAAATTTATGCTCCTGTGGCTTTGTTGGAGATGCTGACCTCTGCTTTTTATCTCTTTCCCTTTTACCAAAAGTTTTCAATTAAATTGTCTTGTTGTTGAAGCAAAATCTATTCGTATAAAATTCGTGTGAGATTAGTTTGCATTTCAAGCTTAAATCTTGTACGCTTATCGCTCATAAAATTACTCAACAAATTTCATAATTGCTTCCTTTTTTTTATTTCATTTTTGAATACTTTAATTTTTTTTATTGTGTGCTTTCTTTGCACCAACGCTGTGTCCAACCGTCGCAGGGCAGTCTGACTGTGGGAGTGAATCATAGAGTCAGCATCCGTTAGGAGAAAGTCGTGACGTCATTGAAATACTGATTGATATGCATTTACAATCAGTTAAACACAACTAATTTAGAATATGAATAAATTGTTTGCCTTTTTTCCTTTCCTGCTTATTTAAATTGCTTTTTTTATTTAAAATTTAGAATAATGATGGCATAAAATTCTTATTCATATTTAAGCATAAAATAAAAATTTGATCCCTGGATTTTCGTGTTGAGTAAAAAAGTTTTTGAAAAATTAAACAGGTTTTTTTTTTTTTTTTTTTTTTTTTTTTTAACACGTTATTCGAAAAAAAAAATAAAAATTTTTTTTCTGCAACTAAATTATTTAAATATTCAGAATACTTAAATCCCATGTGATATTCTTCTAATTGTTCAGTAAAAACATAATTTTAAAATAGTGAGACTTTTAGAAACCTTTGAATTACTTGGAATATCTTCAATTCAAAAAAATCTAATCAAATCAAAAGTGACTAATCAAATCAAGAGCCATTGAGAAACAGCTCCGTACTCTTGCCGTAAAAAGCACTTGAATACAGTAAAGTTGTCCTAAACAGCTTTTGTAGTTATTGTTAGTTAAAACTGTTAATAATACTTCTTTTTTCAATCAAATGCTTATTTCATAAATTTTGCCATTTTTGTGTTTTGTGTCACCCTAAAAGTTTTTTTTCCTTGCATAAAAATAACAACGTCCAAACATTTTCCAATTTTTTTACATTTCAGTTATTATTTTCTAATTTTAAGTTAATGTAATACCTGTTCATTAATTTTATTTTGCTTTCAATGTGTATTATTGTATTCCTGTCACATTAAATCCACTTTGCTTGAGAAAAAAATTCGTTTATCTCACTCCAGTTCATAGATTAAAATTTTGATGAATTATAGAACAATGGTTATGAAGGAAACTTATACATTAAGTGAATTCAATATTAGATACCATTACAGCAGTAATCAATACATACTCTTTACGGCTGTCAAATTTTGATTAATAATGCGTTTATCTTTACTCTCTGAGCTTTATCACACTTATCTTTCAATTACACTATGCTGCATTTTTCTAGTACTTTGACGAAATTTTGATTCGATAGCAAAAATTTATTTTCCAAAAAAAAAACCTCCCAATTAAAATGGAAAAAGCAAGTTAGTTGAATTATAATAATAAGCCGCGATTAAACTCATTTGAGGAAAATAAAAACTATCTATAAGGTGATGCATAAAACGTACGAATATATTTGCTGTAAACAAAGATGTAATATGATTTCGTACAACAGAATTAATGTTAAATTAATTAATCAACTGAATTAATGTTTTTTTTTATTATAGAGTGTATATCTTTTTCGTATTGTTTTCGGGCTGGAAGGAATATACTTGATAGTAATTTCGAAAATGACCTGTTTCATTATTTTTCAGTCGCAACAGTTCTGTACTGTTCGTTTATTTATATAATCACGGTATATTAAATACCTTATTGAATCACACTCAAAAATTAGCTACAAATAAATAAATAAAACTATATTTTAATTATTTAATTATATTTAATTAATTTATCGATTATATGAAATGTGGAAGGTACTTTTCAACTATAGAGATATTGTCGATAACTTACTTTACTCTCTAACCCTGGCGATTTCTTTTAAAATTAATTTATACTCACACAGAACTATATGCATTAAAATTCAGTCGTGCAATAGTTGACACATTTTATTTTTATAAAGCATAAATGCAAAAAATATTGATAATTATGTTTGTACACATTTACTTCTGAATTAAACACTGTTACATAATGAAATTAGTGTAACAATAATTTATCTGAATCACAATCAATAAAAATTACGCAATTATAAGAAATAATAAAATGTACGACATCGTGTTACATGACCACTGCAAGTAAATATCATGTTATCCCAACATTTAAATTTGCGTAATAATAATAAATTTTATGAAGCCTTCCTCTTCATTAAGATTTCAATTTTTTTTTCTTTTCAACTTCGGAATTTAATGTTGGGTTTACTTATATCGAATATTGAATCTCAAACGTTTTAAAACCTCTTACATAAAATTTTGAACTATTTTTATTATTAAATACAATAAACAACTCTTAAATAATGAAGAAATTAAACTTCTAAAGACAATAATACTGATGTAAAATTATTAATTTCATCATAATAAGTGTGTGCTTGTGAAATAATTTTTCAAATTTATAAGAAAATTTTTCTTTGAGACAAGCATTTCAACATATTTAAGTTATTAGCACACAAAATCTTTCAAGATTCTTATTAATTGCTTAATATAATGTAGTCTATTTTTCTTAATTAAATTAGAATCGTTAATTTTATCAAAGAAATTAATATAACTTATTTAAAATTATCACTTCAAATAAATATGAAAAATAAATAATTTATTAAGTATATAAACTTTTATTGTTTTAATTATATATATAAATATCAATAATGAAAATAATTTAATTTAAATAACTTAATTAAAATAATTATTTTCACTTAATATCTGTAACATGCATAACCATTTTTATTTAATTTTACAAATGTTTCTAAAAATTCCATTTCGAAAAAAAATTTGATTTACCTTCGAATTTAAACAAAAAAAAAAATTTCTTTGGAGGCAATTATAAATATATCGTTATTTTTCAACTGTTGTTTTTCTACACATGTTAAAAAAAATCACTAAAAATTCCCAATGTAGAGCTTTTTCCGGAATTTATTTTCTTAAATTTCCAAACAATTTCATTTGAATTGGATAAAAAAACATCACTCTCTTACCTTTTATCTTAAACCTTAATGATAAATTCAAATTTAAGGCTATATTGTTGTTTTGATGTTATGGAATGCACAACACTGAAGTAGTATAAGGTTCTAATTAAGAATATATAACGGTATAGTTATGAACCAGAGCATAGTTTCGGGGATACTGAAATTAAATTACTTTTCTGGTCATAACTGCGCCCAGTTAACAACAAATCTCGTTTATTAACTGCAAATTATGAAACTAATTTAAACGTTCTGCAAGCCTTAGTGATTTTGAATTATTTAATTATTATTTACCTGTGACGAAAACATGCAAATCTATTTATAACGTTTTAAAGCAATGAATCCATAATTATCACATGAGTGATAAAATACATAAGGGCGATATAAATGTAACCAAAACATGAAATCTTAATTTAACACAGTATTTCAAGACATGGTTATACTTTAAGATTTCCTCTTGTACTATTAATTTTCCATAAACAATTTCAGAAACATTTAATACTTTCAGAAAAAATAATGAATTGTTAATGAATTCATTGTATAATAATGAATTGTATATATTATTCATATTATAATGAATATGAATAATGTATTAATATTCTTCATATTCATATATTAATATTCCTGAAATTACTGATATTGTTTAATGAATATACTATTTTATATGCAGTTTTTACAGATGTTTTACTTCCAAGGTACAAGGTATTTGCTTTCCATATATTTACTTTCAAGATAGCGTTACAAAAACTTTTTTTTTTTTTTGAATAATAAAACAACACAACTCTTACAGATTCTTTCTTACAGCAAAAAATCGTTTAAAATCTCATTTGCTTCTAACTATTAAGAAGTTTAATAAACAAAGTTTACAAAAAAAATATTTCAAAAAAAAAAATCAAGACTTGTGCAGTTTATTACATTCATATACGTCTCTTAATATGTATATATTTATATTTTCATAATTTTTCCATACGTTTCGGCAATATATAAAAAATGTGAAACTAATTTACACCACAAGAAAATTAGTTTTTCAAATTGATTTTCTCATATTAAATTAGTCAAATACTTTGTCGCTTTCATTTTTTGGCATAATTTTGATTATGCTAAAAAGCAAAAATATTTATCAATTATATATTAAGAAACACTTATTATTTTTTTCGTTATTTCTGTGGTATTGCAAAAACTATAAAAGCAGCTGTGAGAGATTAATACTTTCATTAATAATATGAGCCTAAATAACAACATGAAGAATAAAAAAGAAATAAGAGTAAACGTAATAATATTGCGCTCCACATTTTCTGCTTTGTTGAAAGATGTTGAGCATTAACTTCATTTTTATTTTTTACTGAACATTAACTTTCTTTCCTTTTTCCCGAAATCTAAGCGTTTTCTCGACTTAGTACTAATGTTCCCTGGATGTTGGAGCTCTCCTTTTTCTTTGCAGAGAAAAAAATTTATAAAAAATATACGAAAGCAACATTTATACTCTAGTGCTTTTACAATGTTGAAATATGATGAAAATCATACATAACATTCTTTCATTAAGTTTATGTGGGGAATAATTATATATTTAGTTCACCAATTCAACTTTTTCAATTTTTCTACCTCTCGATTAATGTAATTTTTTTTCTTCAAAATAAATAATAATTATCAATCTAATTAATTAAGAAGCCTTCTTAACAAAATTACTATAAGTTTAAAAATCTAAAATTTCATTAATTGTTTTCATTTTAATTCTCAATATCGCGTTGTTACTTAACGTCTACTAAAAGTCATAAACATTTTTACTAAAATTGCCATGAAAGATAATGATTGCCTTTTTTTGGATCAGCATCTTAATATTAAATATCATACAAAAAAAATTTGTTCAGATATTTTAATAGTGCATATTATTTTACGAACAAAATGAAAAACATCACTTAAAATTAGAAACATGTCGTACACAAAACAGGAACATTCTATAGATTTCAAGATCCTGTTTAATATATTGTTGAAAATGTATATGTTTTTCATAAGGCTTACAGAAACTACGCTAGAGGAATGGAACATCGCAACACCAAGAAAGGATCGAACTAGATAAACGAAATTTTGGAAGGCGTGTTTGCACATTTAACTTCTATTCATATTTCGCTCTTGATGAATGAGAATGGCGCTAGTAATACCCCTATGAAAGTGCAAATCACGTTTGCTTTTAAAGTGATTATGTTGTCTGTAAGGAGATGAAGAAAAAGGTAGTTTCATAAGCTTACTGAATTGGAACGACGTCATATAATAGAGCTTGTAGAAGATTAATTCTTTCTTTTCGCGATATTGCAGATTGGTTTGTCGAGTAAGGTGCAGACTGGGGCTCATACGCATACAGACCATTGCTGTAAGAAAAGACCGCAGTAACATATTCCCCACATAAATGTTGAGCAATGTACTGAATCTGAGTAGAAATTCCAACTTCTGTTGGCACCAGTGTCACACAGTGAGCTATAACAAATCGATTACTTGCGGTGCAATTTCAAGATTGAAACCCTAGAGCAGAAGTGGTGAGCCTTTATGTATAAATGTGCCAATTTTTCTAAAAAAAAATTGTTTCAGGAGGTCATAGACGTGCCGTCAAACAATTTTGCCTTCGTGATTATTGGTAAAATAATAATACTAAATGCTATTCAACTCAAAACTCTTTATTTACTACAAAAAAATACATTTTGCAATGTATCCGTTATACACGTAATTCAAATTAAAGTAACATTAGTGAGACTTCTGACAAATAACTTATATAAGGGTTGTAAGATGTTACTTTTAGCAGAATGCATGTTGAAATGGAGTCATCTGTCAGATGGTTTCTAAGCGAGTCTTTAATGTAATTCATCTCTGAAAATAATGACTCGCAGGCATAGGCAGATGAAAATATGGTTAAAATAGCACGAACCAGCTACTTCAAACAGTGTCTGGTAAAGAATTCCATGTTTCCAAAATTTTGTTATTGGCATTTTTACTTATATTTCTTGTCAATCTTTTTGTTTCAATTAATTCCAACTATATTCTTGTTTCAATAATTTTTTTAATCGATATTGAACTAGACTGGAAATCAATAAGTCGTATTTCAAATTCTTCAATTTCCAACCAATCGAATTGGGACAAGTTCAGTTTATCAAATGAAGTCACATCAGGGGTACATAATAAACTTGGGTATTTCCGATAATTCTTTGAACTGAAAAAACCTCGCCGAAAATTCATCGGTTGAAGAATCAATTACAGAAATAAATTCTTCAGTCACTGTTTCTTCGCCTGGTTTCTCATGTATATCTAAATCATTGATATTTTTTTTCAAGTTTGGAAAATACTTGTAATTTCTTGTAATAATATAGTTCGTGTGTGTGTGAAAACAAGTAGTTAAACGTCAAAAGTGCGAATGAGATATTTCATGGCTATAATTGTTTTATTTGTGCCTTAAAGCTTCACGTTCAATTCATTAAAATGTTGGCATATGTCTGTAAAAAACATCAATTTAGAAAGCCACATGATATCCAACAACTGTGGGTATTGTTCAATTTCCCCCTCATTTTGTAGAAACAGTCTGATTTCTTCCAAGAAATCTTTGAAGTACGTTCCCGCGGCTCAACTAGAGAACATTATTGTACATGAGTAATTCATTATACAACGAGCTGACTTCATTTAACAAAGTATCAAACTTTCGCTTATTTAAAGCCTGCGACAAAATGAGATCGACTATTTTTGTGACTACCGCTTTTACATTATCAAGAGATGTTAAACCGCTCTTAGCACTCAAGGCTTGTTAATGAATGATGCAAGGGAATTCAAGAATCGAATGTCCTACATCTGTTTGAAATAAACTTATCAAATAACTTTTTTTTGCCTATCATACTTGGTGCACCATCATTTGTTACTGAAACTGATTTTTTCCGAACAAATTTCTTTCTCAGTAAGCGAATTTTTAACAACCGTACAAATATCTTTACCCATTGTAGTTGTTGGCAACGATGTTGTCACAATTAATTCTTCCTTGAGGACGTTTCCTATCGAGCAAATATCAAGCAAAAACAACTAAACGCGCAGATTTAGTGACGTCAGTGCTTTCGTCAAGACATAGCAATATAAAAGGAGCGGAGTTAATGTCAATTTTTTGTTGATCTGCTACATTTCCGACCAGTCTTAAGATTCTTTCTTTTATTGTGTTTCTAGATAGAGGAGTATCTTTGATGCGCTAAATTATCTTTATTATCGAAATCATCAAAAAGTGAGGGCCCACATGCTAACCAGGCTTTCTTCAAAAACTCTCATTTTTCGAAAGGTTTACTATGCCGAGCAATGACATTTACAGCCGAGTAACTTGCCTAACTCGTATGACAATTTTTTGCCAACATATTTAATCATAGATGTCGACTGTTTATTTCTGTTTGACGTTGCACTTGCAATTAATTTCTTTTGCTCTGGTTCGCTTTTTTGACTAACGAATTTGTGATTTGTTTCAAATTGCCGTTTCACAGATGATGTTCTACATACCACTGTTCCAGAACATAAAACACACACTGCTGTTTCACGTTTACTAATCATGCCATATTTCGCAAGTTTGCCAAGTTTGAAATTCTCTGATACATTTACTATCTTGCATTTTTTGTTTTTTTGATGAACTAGCCATATTAAATAAAATCGTAATTATAATGCGGAAGCAGACTATAATTCATTAGCAATTACATTCCACGATGTAACTACAAAAAAAAGAGTGCGCTTCCTGCCTGCCGCCCCACCCCGAGCACACCGTAGCGTTGGATCACTCGCATTCGTTCGTAATATGCTTCATAGTTTCATAGTGAACTTTGAGATCGGTGGCGTGCCCAAAATATTGTGTCGCGTGCCATTGCTTCACCATCCCTGCCCTAGAGAATTCATGTCATGAACTCCAAATCACTGCCACCTGAGACTTCAGTGACATCAAGCTAAAACTCGTTGGGGAGCGGAGTGGATATCTGTTGTGCTTTTAGTTGAGAGCTGTTTCTGCTTTGAAGCAGTTATAACTGTATGTTTGTCAGAAGGAAGCCAGGTGAGTGCCTGGAAACAAGCTGTCTGAGGCGTACACACACTAGACCTACACCAAATGTAATGTTCTAAGGAACAATTTGTTATGAAAGCTGGAACAATCTTGTTATTTTCCCATGCCCCTTGACAACATATTTTTACGTCAGACTGCTGATTGAACCAGTTGTGCTGCTATTCTAAGCCATCATTCCAGGGGGCGATTTCCAACAAGATAACGCAAGTAGTAATGTCGTGAAATACAACGTGCTCTGCAGAGTATTGTCATGCTGCCTTGACCTGCGAGGATGAGACAGAGCTTTCTCTCATCGAGAACATATGGAGTAGTATTGGACAAAAAATAATATGTCATCCACTACCATCACAGACCGTTGCTTATTTGACTGACTTATTGAAATCTACATGGAAATGGAGCCATGGCCTCCCAATAAATGATATACGATATACGACAGCAGAGCATGCGCGTTTGTAAGTTTGCATTCAAAATCGTGGCTACATAATTAGTGTGTTCTTGCGTACATGATTAGTGTACCACCATTTCATACTGAAATGGCTCTTCTCGCGCTACTTTAGCCTATGACCTTGAAACTTAAATATGCCACCTAGACACAAATGCTCTTTGCCTAAATTTCATTCCTCTCAACTAATTTCTTCTTGGTATTGGGATTTCAATTTCCACTAATGTATAGCCTATTAAATTTTATTATACATATATAATGTAACTTCCAAAAACTATGATACAATTTTAAAAATATCATTATATTAAACATTTTTCATTACTTACTAACATGATATTTTACCATTATTTAATCAATTTTTTTATTGAAAATTGCTTTTATAACTAATTGTCTTTACAAAGAGTCATGTGAAAAACTTTGGAACAAAATAATATAATTCCCTATGAAATTTTTTTTTAAAACGTCATTAGCAAAGATGTTCCTGACATCATTATTTTATATTTAGAGACATAAGCTAATCTTGAAGAGTCATCCCATTTAAATTTAAGTCTAATTTTTTACGAAAACATTTATCAATTTTTAAGCCAAATAAGAATTTATATTAATTTTAAGCAAATGTAAATAAGAAGGAAAAAAATGATAAATATGATTTAATTCTGCATTGAATAGATATTGAAACATTATAAAGTCATCTATATATCTAGACAATTAGAATTTATTGTTGACTACGAAATTTTGTTCATAAAAGTGTAAGTAAATATTGGAAAAATAATTATTAGTTAGTCCCCCTGTGATATTCCTTGGACTTGTTTTTATTTTTTATCATTATAGAAAATACATGATTCTCTTTTAAAACAAAATTTACAAGGAATTTAAATTTATCGTAAGACATAGAACTATTAATTTTTCTAAAATTTACTATAAGAATATTAAATAAGTTCTACATATTTATTGGATTAAACAAATCTTCAAAGTCATAAATATAAATTGAGTTACATTTTTATCATTAACATAATTAATAAAACCATAACTATTTTTAATAATAAAAATCTCATTAAAGCCACCTGTAGTTTTTTGTTAAACCTTTTGTAAGATTTTACCTGTAATGAATGTATTGAAACCATTAATCACTGTTCCAAATTTAATAGGCACTTTATGAAATTTAAGAGTTATAAAAGTAAGAGGAAATTTTACGATATTTATGGTGTAACCTATTTTCTTATATAAAGCTTTAATTCTATTCATAATTTTTTTTTATCACTATTAATAATTTTTATGAAAATATTTTTGTCAAATCAGTATATTTGTTTTGGAAATAATATAATAATTACTTGGGATCTTATGAATAATAATACGAAATAAACTCATCCTTTAATTTTTATATAGAACATTTTAGATCTATGAGGACTGTACTTCCTTTTTTATTAAAACTCGAATATTTAATATTTTCATTAATACAAAATTCATCTTCTTTAACAACTTTGACAAATAAATTACATTTAATAGCTAAATTAGTTTTTTAAAATATATTAATGTCTTCATCATTTTTTTTCTTAATATGATTATTATTGTTAGAAATTATAAGATCTTTCTCTCTCTCTCTCTGAAGCATGTGCCTTTATTCATAATCTCTCTAAGATTTTATTCTTAATAATTTTTAGATTACCTGGCATCACATCTTGGTATTTTTAATTGATGTATAATCTTTATAATCGTTGCAATTGCATTACTTATTGCTCTGTAAATCTTTATTGTTATTATAATTATAAACCAAAAGTCCTGTATTCTTATTAAATTTAAAAACTTTTTTAATATTAATATTATTAAAAGAAATACAAAAAAATTACAAAAATTTCTTACGATTAAAATTTCTATTTTCTTCATACCTAAAATATGTATTTAATACTTTTTTTTACTTAGATGTCCATTTCAAATTTGCTATTTAAAGTAAAAAACTTTCTTTAATAACGTCCAAGTCTATACATTTTCTATTGCTATTTCTTCTTCTATTTTTTTTTTATTATTGACTTAATGAGAAACACTGGGCATATTAAAAATGTAACTCTCATAAAAATAAACATGGTACCATGTGGATATGTTTCTGGAATATATATACTACATATTTGTGTATTTTTACATGTATACTTAAATAAATTATAAAAATATTTTTTATCCACAAAATATTTTTATAAATTGAAATCTTGATTTATTTATATATAGTTTTAAGAAAATAATTAATTAAATATTTTGCCGCCAGCTGGCGACTTATTTTTAAACGTATTTCTTATTGCGAGAATTTTTTTTTTAATTTTAATTATATTTAGGATTGTTTATTCATTACTGTAAAAAATATTTTAACAGATTTTAGTGGTAATTTTTCTCGGTATGAAGGGCTTTTTTAATCAATTGGTCAGATAATTAAATTTAAATAAAAAAATTATTTTAATTTCATAAAATCAGTCAATCGAAGAAGGGCTGTTATATGCTTTGTTGATAAAAAAGGGTTACTACACCAAATAGGTAAGATGATTTAAGAACATCACTTGTGCTTAAGGAGATAAATTTTTCATCATTTTTTTAAGTAAAAATTATTTAATAATATGTAAAAATGTAGTTTATTTTTAATATATTGCTTTAATTTAGTTTGGTTTAAATGTATTTTATTCCTTTTTTATACTTCTTTGGTTGATTTTCTGAATTGAATTAGGATTTCTGCTTATGTTTGGTTTTAAACTATTTTGTTTTAAAGTTATATACTGAAGAATGATGGTTGGATCCACAAAACTGGTATAAACAGGCTATCACTGAGTTCTAAGCCTGAGAAAGTACTTTATCTCCATTTTATAATTTAATTCCTTAATTTTTTTCAGTTGATAAATGTGTTGTAGGTCTCAGTAAGGCTTTCGTAATTTGTACTTTACTGTAATTTTTTAAACTACCAGTTTCACTCATACTTTTTAATTATTTACATGTTTACTATGTATTTTTGAATATTCTGTAATATCCCATTTCAACAATATAATGGCTATTTTACAGTAAAATACTTTCTATAGTTTAAATTTTGAGAACTCATTTTTAACTTAAATATTTTGTTTGGTTGGGTTTTTTTATTTGATTTTACAACAAGGTTATTTGAATTTTGTAGTATTTGCACTATACTAATTCTAATATTAATTTTTATTTTGCGTACCTTTATTAGCTATAATTTGTAATTTATTATGAATGTATATACATGTAAAATAATTATGTCTATTGAACATCAATATAATTAGATGTATGTATGTATGGTACACTCCTAAATCACAGCAAATAACAACCTAAGTATATCCAACACTAAATCAATACTATTAATAGAAAGAAACTAAATATTTAAGGAATCCATTAAAAAAACAGATTAATATTTATGCAAATCATAAAAATTTACTTAAATAACTAAATTTTATAAAAATATAAGAATTTAAAATCCAAAACATTATTAAACATTTACTTTATTGAAACAAAGCGTTATAAAAACATATTGAAACACTAAAGATGAAAACAGAATCTGATCTATTCTGAAGAATCGGTTGTATTCGATATTGAAATACGTCTCATCGTCATTTCGGAATTGTTCTCGTCACAGGTAATGAGCTTATTTTTCGTTCTTGTTAATGTTATCAAATGTTTACGATAAAACCAGCCAGTGATACCAGACTCGCCACATGCAGTCTTCTATAAAAATAACTATCAATAGCAAACTAAAAGAGTAGATGTATTCAGGCATAAATTATAATACAGCAAAATATTTTAGCCATTTCACTCATATATCTTTTATAATTTGTGTTATATATAATTTGCTTTACTTTCTCTAAATACAAGGAAAAATTTTCGTGGCAGATGAAACTCCAAAAATAGTATTTTGGAATTTTCATAATTATGATTTTACCCCTCATAATCATTGAAGTTACAAAAAGTTTATTATCAAGATTTAATTTTTATAGCTGTGTAATTTATTATTTGTAAGCAATTTCCCGTTTATTAGTATAACAAACAGTATATTTTTACATTAGTTCAAAATTGCTTTAAAATTAAGAAATTGCGTAAAAATCAAGAATTACAGATTTATACATTTAACTAAATTTTGGTTACATAGTATGAAATCGAATTAATTTGGACCCCATATAAAGTACTCAAGCATTAATGATAGTTGACAAGCATATTTAAATTATTAAAACTACGTTAATTCATATTTTTCTATAAAAGGTTATAATAACAATAGTGAATGGAATTGCTGAGAAGTTTCGCATCGTTTCTAAATGAATTATGGTTCTATATTTGGTTTTATGAAAACAGTAATAATATTTAAACGAGTTCTGAAATATTTAATTCTAATTTTATTTTTCATTTCCATTCTTATTTTAAAATAGCTCCTTAAAAACACAGGTTCTTCTTAGTAGTGATAACTTAAATAAAACGATTATATATGGAGTAAGTTATTCAAGTTTCTGTGTGTGTGTCTGAAAAAATTATATATTGAAGTAATCCACTAAAGAAACATAAAAAAATTATTCTTTAAGTCAAATGTCAGGATTTTAGTATCCGTGCATTTTATTTGCTTGCATTCTGTTTGAAAATTTGAAGGTAGTATGATTGTATCGACTGAAAATGGAGTCACAAATATCATAAGTTCGACGAGTTTTCCAGAGATTCTGAAACCTGTTATCCAATGTCTGTATTAAATTGAAACGCAAGACTACATATTTTTCGTTGTTATCTCGATTTGTTCAGCCAAAGTGTCGCAATATTAAAAATAGTTCGTTTGAATTTGAGATTTTGTGTCACAGCTTCAATTTCTATTAGAACTTTATTGTTGTTTTAAAGCAATATATTGAACAATTCCTTTTTACTTCAAAAATGTTTTTTTCAATTCATTTAAAAAAACGACTTAGTCTACTTAAAAGTTCAAAGTAGAAGCTATTTTTAATAATCTTCTAGCACAAATTTCATACTTTATTCTATAAATGACTTAATTTTAATTCACTGCCCATAAGATATTTTCAACATTTTACTCCATGGAACCATCTTATCTTCGAAAAATAAGTTATGTCTCCATAATTAGCATCCATAAATTTAAGGAATTTATAATGGATATTAAATGTAAATATTAAATTAATTCAAAAATATTTTTTATAACTGTAAATATTACTTTATAAATGATTGTCGAAACGTATTTGATAAACTGTAACTTTCGGTAACTTTTTTTTTCCTTTGCCAGATAAGCAATATGTTTGATTATGATATAAATAGAATCCTGCATTTGTGAACAGCGATGATTAGAGATAGTGCATTAAATAGTTTCGGGGTCGATATTATAATTTTATTTATATTGAAGTCAACTACCGTTTAAGTAGTAAGTCTCCATAGCAATCTGATACCACAACAAATCCTTTGCCTGCATCTAATAACATAATCTCAACTGGGAGATCGCAGATTCCCATAATTAATGTTGATTCAATCTTTGACCTTTATTGAAATCTGTTGCCTCAATGACAATCTGCCTGTCTCCATCCATCTATACATATTTTGTGCATATATTTTCTTAGTGTACCATAGTAGTTAGTACTAATTCCCTTATCACACTTATTAATGTTTCAAAACCATTTATTTACCTATTATCGCAAGTATCCCATCAGTAGCTATATAAAAATAGACAAAAAAAATGCATGAAAGCAGTTGCTACGTATAACTTTCTTTAGCTGTGTATTTTGATGATATTGAAAAAGAGACTTTTCCGTAATATAATATACGTGATCAATTTCACTTTGGAAAATTGCTAGTTAAGTTATATTAATTCTAGCAAACTTTTATTTATCGAAATAGCATAAAATATAAAATTTACTCTACTCTCTAAGCCATTTTGAAAGGATTTGTCTGCTTCCTTAATTTACCATACCTACAGTCTCATAGGGCACACATGAAGTGCCAGGACTTTTCATCGGTATCAGGATGATTGTTTACAAACGCATATTGAAAACCTTACCAGCACGACCATCGCTCACAAAATATACATATTATACGTTAAAAGTAGTAGCTAGGGGTTGACGCATCAAGCAAAAATTTTGAATAAATTCCAGCTTTTTCATTACATATTTAGAGTAACAATACAATAAATACAATTATTTGAGAACAATGTAATGAATCTATCATTAACTAAAACACGTTTATTAAAGAAATACATCTCTTATAAATTAATATTATGTTACGATTGTATTTGTAGTATTGTTAATACGATGGCAATCCAAAATTGTGCGAAGTAAGGAATGGGAAATGGAGATGGAGTAATCTTTTTTCCTAAGAAATTCATAAGTAGGAAGTCCTTCACTTTCCAAAAAATCATCCTATCACCTTTCCGGGAGATGAGAATATCTTCGCCGTCTTTAGAACAGAATCCCCGAAAATAACCCATTGTTTTAATTATTACTTAGTTTCCGATATGTAATGAGGACTCCAGGTTCCATCGACAGGGACAACTCTAAGCAAAATGAGGAAGCTAATTCGTCGTGGCTGTAATCCCACTAGTCTATGTATCAACTCCAAATTTGTTTGGATGATGTTTCCGGTGTTAAATGAATTCCCTTTTTATGATTTGGTGAATAATGATTTTATGATTCTGGTGTATAATGATGACTCCATGTCTTATCGACGGTGACAACATGATATAAAATCATGACAATTACTCGAAGGGGCTACAGTCAAAATTAACCTATATATCAGTGCCACATTTGATGTCAACGCACAATGGTAACACCAGCTTGCCTTAGCAATGTCATCTGTCGTCAAAATCTTATAATTTTTAGGCCCCAATTCAATACTGGATTCAGAATAAGATATGCCTATGGCTAAAAAGAAAAATAAACATGTGTCTTAAATAATTCAAAATGTCGTCGACAAATATCGTAATCGAATTCACGTTATGAATTGTTAAATTCTGTCTTTCTAAGTTTAATAATTGTTCTGTAATCATTACTTTTAATTAGTCGAGTTCAAGTTATACTCTTCGGTTTCGAATACTTAGGATTAAAAATAACATACGAGTTTTATATTTTTTAAATTTCTTCGAAAATATTCTTCATTTAAAAATATCATTATTAGCTTATTAGCAAATAATTAATCAATTTTTGCATCAAACAGTCCGACAGAAAGATTTTAATTTGGTAACAATGTAGCAAACTTTTTAGTCTTCTGCGTGAGCTTCGATGTTTCAAAAAATTCATATATCTTAAGCACTGCAAACATTTGCATTACAGAGCAATCAATTTGCGCATTAAAAGATTACAATCTGCTAGTCGTGTATTAAAAAAGAATTTGAGTCTGACTAATTTACGTTTTCGTGATAATGTTTAATATTTTTACATGTTTATTTTTGCATGTTATTTCATATATTTACATTTTTTCTGTTACCATTCTCTTAATATGCATATATCGAATATTGTTACGAAACTGCTATGAAGTTTGAAATATTACTCTTGTAAATAAAAAGAGGCATTTACAGAAGCCTTTTCGGAAACCGATAGAGAGTTAAGCAAAGTAAACAAGGCGACAAACTTGGGTATCAATTTAGTGGCTAGGCGAAAAATGGCGACTTTGGTGACAAAATGAAGGTTCTCGAAAATGCTGGAATTTCCCTGACACCTCAAACAGGAAAGAAATTCTAGAACTTTTTGGAAATTTTACCTGTGTCGTCATTCCTAGCCGGAAGAGCAAAAAATACTCAGACTACTAAGAAAAAGTAATCTGCTTTTGTAACTTGACGAGGAAATTGAAGAATCAGTTTGAGTTTAATCCTTTGAAGTGCAGAGTATTACTTTGGAGATATAACATGAAAACATGATTCAATCCTCCTTCATTAAAAAGCAAAATATGTGACTATTAATAATTTGTTGTGCATTGAGCATTTTTAATTGGTATTACCATTGTGTGTTGTGTCAAAATAAACGTAACACTGATTCAAAGGTTAGTTTTGATAACAGCCATGATGAGCTGTCCTTATCAATTTGCGTTAAGTTGCCACCATCGATGAAAGCTGAATTCACCATTACAAATGGGAAAAACCAACAATCAAAATAATGAGACTGCCTCATCATTCGAAAATTGATGGCGACGATTTTTGAGTGATGTAGGGCGTCATACTCATGGACTTCTTAGAAGAAGAAAAAAGATCATAGGGCAGAAAAGATCCAGTGATCTTTTAACAAAGGTCACTGGACAATACAACAGTGAATTACTCTAGACCCGTTTTCCATTTCTAATATTTCAATTTTTTTCTTTCTTCTTCGATCTTTTTTTTCTTCTTTTAACCATCGATTGAGTTATGCAATGACTTCGATTTATATTCTTTTCGATTCTATATTTTAAAAGTAAATGTCAATAAAGAAAATATCTTAAACAAGGAGTTTTGTGCAGATTTTCAGACCCTTTATATTCACAATAATTATTGTTTTAATGTTGTCATAGTGGCTATAAATAGTGTTATTCTTTTAAATTTCAGCCAATGAACATTTTCAAACATTAATATTTAAATTCTGTAAAAGAAAGTATTTTTATATAAGCAGAATATTATATACTTAGAATTAATCCATAAGATAATTTAGTTCATTATTTATTTATTGAAAACCATCCATTGTTGACTTATATCCATTGTTATATCACATATTACTCGATTATTTCTATCAATAAAAATCTACTATTTATTATTCCCATCAAAAACTATCATTAGTTTTCATAACTTATTGCATATGGTGAAAACATTTTTTTTTTTTTGTTGAAACCATATATTTTGAGTCATAATTTATGATAATTTTTGTATCAAAAGCAGCAAAATTTTATGATAGATTTATTAATAAAAAATAATGTTACTATCACTAAAAAAAATTCTACTCTTTAACTATGAAGCAGTAAACTCGCGTTGAATTTAAAACGAAAATAACAAAAAACGATTTTATTTAGGTTTAACATTTATAAAATCTTGCTTTTTCTGTCGTGAATTCAGTATTAAAAGATATCCTCTCTCGACTGTAGGATCTATCTTTATCCCACCTTCAGCCCACTCCTTATATTTTTCGTATTTTCCAAGACTGTCCTTTTCTTATCAGAATCGATTTCAGCATGTGTTCACCATCTTCGTCATTTAAGAGTTGTCGATAGAATGAAAAACAGGATAGTGAAAAGTTTAAAAATACTTCAGGGCTTGCCTACACGGAACAGCAGCTCTTTTCTTTCTCGCTACCTCAAAGTCGCATGCTCTTTTTAGAAAAAAAAAACTGTAAAAGCACTATTTTTTTTTAACGTAGAAATTTTAAAAGCAGCTGCGGACAACTTAGGAAATGCCCACGTATTATCGATTTGCAGTGGACAAAAGAAAAATCGAATGTGCTGACGTCTGTATAATAAAGATATCTTTATTTAGAATCCACTTTTTTTTTAAAGTAGAAATGAAGGGAAACGTTATTTATAGAATTAGAAATGCTAATAAAAGGCAATTCAGATTCGTATGAAAAGAAAATCGCAATTGAAATTTAAAGGTCAATCTCTCTGTGTTTGAAATCGGTTAATTAATTCTTATTTAGTTTGCTGTAGGATCTCATATGTTTTCGGACAATTAAGTTTTTAAAATTTATGTTGCCAAAACTTTCTATTAAATATAAAAGATATCTTGAAAATTGATTGCCTTTTTACTAATATTTATCTGTTTCTAAGCCTGATATCCATAAAAAATGTTAAAACAAAGCCTTTGTACTCAAAATGGGCAACACATAAGCGACCACATTTAATACCACGTCAATCATCGCACTCAGATACTTGAAAGATTCATCGGCATTTTGGTGCGAAAAGTTCTAAAACGATTTTTTTTATTTTGAATAAAAAAATTCTTATTTTCATTATTAGTTATTCATGAAAATATCCTTGAAGATTTTACTACTTTAGAAGTATAGGGCTTTCGCATTCTATCAGAAAATTAAATCTACAATATTTTAAAAATGGTAAAAATGCTAGCAATATTACAAAATATTTTAATGTATGTAATGAATTCCATTGTTTTTATTTTCATGAAATGGTGAAAATTGGAATAAATAATAATAAATTAATTAATATCGGAAACTAAGTTCACATTATCGTCAAGAAATTTTAATTCGTTCTAAATAAACTAAAAAAACCTCTTATTTATTACTATAATATTTTCAGCTGAATTAGAATAAAGATCTGCAGTAATACAATTCTGAAATTTCAAATGGATCCTCAACTTACTTGTCTAAAATGACAATTTTTCGAGCCAGTTTTCTTCGTTAACATGAAAACGAGAAGATTAAGAATAATATTTGTCAAAACCATGAAAATCAAGGACTTGTTTTACAGGAACGGTACGGTAATTGACGAATAACCAAAATTCAACAAACAATTTGATCCAAAGCTAATTATTATAGAAAGAAATACTTAGCGAAAAAAGTTAATTTTAAGAGCTAATATTAAATACAATTTATAGATGTAATATTTTCCTGGCGTTTTATGATCTCTGTCATAGTTTTGGTCAAGATTACTATTGTTCTGGATGTAATGCATTAATATTTTAACTGTAAACTTAAAGTATTTGTTAAAAATTAAACTTGGAAATTTTCCTTAAATTTTAGCAAGCTAATGATCTTAAATACAACTTTAACTGTTCGTTTATAGTTTTTCGACCAGTATCCAGAAATTGTTTTAAAAAATCCTTTTAGAGTCTTTGGCTTAAGGCCTAACCGAATATACATAGATTTAATTGAAAAAGAGAAAACAAAAATAAAGTACTTTTTAAGAATTTCAGATGAAAACTATTTTGAAGGAAAACTGGAATAAAACACAGCATTCTTATAAAAAAAACTAATTAAATTTACCATAGTGGCAGGAAAAGTTAAATTATTTCAATGTACCTAACTTTAAGTACAGTTGGGGGGAACAAAGACCAGCTATAAGAAGAAATTCATTAATTGTTTGAAAATTATTTAAAACACTTATCTAAGTATTATAATTATTTCATTTAAATTTCAAGGTCACAAGTTTATGTAGGCGCGTAAAGATCCGTTTTAAATTCTGATGATGGTACACTAATAATTGTTGCAGTCGCTACGATTTTGAATGTAATCATGCAAACGTGCATGCATTGTGTCACGCAAGTGCCTTATGTCATATCGTGGGAGAGATATGCGTCTCATTCCATGTTGCAGTTAGTCAGTCAAATAAACAACGGTCCTTACTGGCTGTGGAGAATGCAAGATTTATCGTCCAGCGCCGTCTTATATGTGTTCGATGGAAGAAAGATCTGACAATCTCTCACGCCCCGGTAATCTGATGCAATCGGAAGAGCACGTAGGAACAACAGCACCATCGCGACTATCGCTATCTTGTTGGAAAATGCCCCCTAGCATAACGATTTAGAATAGATGCGCAACTGATTCAATCACCAATCTGACGTATAAATGAGCCGTCAAAGTGCTTGGAACAACGGCAAGATTGTTCCAGCTTTCAATGCAAGTTGCTCCGCAAACCATAATTCCTGGTGTAGGTCCAGGGAGTGTAGGCCTCAGACTGCTTGATTCCTGGAGCTCATCTTCTGAGATACATACGGTTATTGCTGGCAACAAGACAAAAACGATTATCATCTGAGAACGCAACATATCTCCCTTCCTCTCTCCAATGTGCTCTAGCATGACGTCACTGAAGTCGCAGAAGGCAGTGCTTTGGAGTACGTGACATGAATACTATTGAGTTTCTTTCTTGAAATTGTATTGCAAATAATCGACTTTTTACCGTCTACTGAGTCATACTGAGGCCAACAAAATCTCAATTTTTTGCTGCAGTTGCAGAACGATGTGCAACAATGCACTTTCACTAATGTCCTTGTGCGGCTGAACCATGGCCATTTTGAGTCAGTATCTTGCCTTAACCTCTCTACCAATGATCAAGAACAGTGGGTACGCCCGTGCTAAGTTCTGCAATGTACTTGTTCTGCTAGTTCTAATTGTATACATGGCACTTGCAGTTCTGTGAAATTGAAAATCGTTGAGAAGGAATATTTCCCTTCAATGTGTCTCATTTTACCTGTCATCTCGTTGTTTCATATAAAATTTCTGAGATAAAACACCTCAACATTCATAGGTAAATCCATAATATATTTTTTCCTTATTTTTAAGCCCTAGAAAATATTGCTATTTGCAAAATTTTTAAAAGAATGTAAGACTTTTTACTTTATTTTCGAATCCTTTTTGAAGCGATACTCTTAAGTAACATGGCGACTAAGCAGCAATTTCTTATGTATTTAATTTGAACTTGCTTTTAAATACAGAAGCTATTGTATATACCTTTCAAATTGAGAATCGAAGAATGTTAGTTTTACCGATGAGAAAATTGATGTATTTTTACCGATTGATAAAAATGGTTTAAAATAAATTTTGACCGATTATTATTACCGATGGTTTTTAAAATAAATTTTAATATTTGAATTTTATTTATTTTTATCCGTATATATTTTTCTTTTCATGGGCAGTATAAAAGAGTCAGTGAGCATTTTTTGTGCTCGAATAAATTTATTGTTATTTGCAAAATGTGTATTTTAATTTTCAATTATTTTATTATTGCCCATCTAATTTTAGATATGCTTAGGTCGCGCATTCTAACAACAGAAAGGTCTATGTCACTCTTCAAAAGTCTCTCATCGAACTGCAGTTACACACCTGTAGAAAGTTCCTCTGATGAAGAAATGTCGATCAATGATCTACTAGTAGCTCCATCATCTGTTTCCAGAATCCTGAAAATGGTACCAGCAGCTCCAATGAAGACCTGGAAAAGCAAAGTGTCCAAAAGATAGTATGGGATAAAAAAAAAAAAAAGAAAAAAAAAAACTACAACGCTTATTCCAAATTTTTACCACTGAATTCAGGATTTATAAATCATTTTTTATCGTTTTCATATATCTACCTGATGGTTCCGTTGGCTTAGTTTTGTGGAAATTCGAAAGTGTTGTAAAGTGTGCGCAAAAAAATATTTTCAGAATCTACCCCACTCTAAATGAGAAGTGTGCAATGGATTCTAATGTTTAAAAGAAAAAAATGTTTTCGAGATTTTCATAGAGAATAGGTAAATGTTTTTTTTTATTCATAGGATTACACAATATATATATATATATATATATATATATATACACAGAGAGAGAACTGACATAAACAGCCTATATCATAGGGGATGCTGACTCTGTCAGACGAGATCACGATCTGGAAAGTCAGACGACGGGAGTCATCAAAATTGGAAGGATAATTTCGTTATGCACACCAGTGTATAAAAAAGTACAATGAAATTTTTGTAGTTTCGTAATTTTAAAAGTTTGGAAATATTTTCAACTTTAGAGACCCAACGGTATTAAAAAGTACCAGTTTAGTTAATTAGCTCTAATTAACGATGTTTCTTTTTTAATTTTGTATTATTTTTGTATAAATCTTCTAATATGTTTTTATTATGTAACCGAAAAACTTTTTAAAGAGTTATTCCTTCTAATTCATTATATAGGGCATAAAGAGTTATAAGAATAATATATAAGGTGTTAAAATATAAGAAAAAGCTTTTATTCATTGCATTTTAATTTGGAATTTAATAACCGCTCTTTGAAGCGGTTCGAAGCGTGCTGAAATATACTATACAAACAATGAAAAAAATAATAATTCCGAATATAACAGGACATTGAAGTTGTTATTTCCTCTTATACTATTTCTCAAAAAAAATATCATAATCAGGATTTGTGCATATGCAATGAGTATTTTCATTCCCTATTACAGCAAGTAATGACAACAGATTTGTTGATACAACTTCAAAAAGGGATTTTCTTATCTAATAACTTGTTTTGTATTTTATGCCCTTCTGATTTATAAGATCGCTTTCATAAATATGAAATAATGTTCCTAGGAGATTTTTTTAGTTATTTGAATTGCATAAAATTACAGGTTTTTTTCCCTCTCTCTTTCTCTCTTTCACCACCCAAAATGAAACGTGATTAATTAAATCAGATGAAGAAAAGTTCAGATAATATTGAATTCGAGATAGTAATATATAAATGAAATTGAATTGAAAGGAAGAGAGATGGAGGTAGTGGATAACGGAATGTTGATAAATATTTATAAATTGGTGTGAAGCATCGTAATTAATCTTTTGGAATGAAGCTGACTCTAGTTAGAACTAAGATAAGAATGGACTACTAGCGAGAAGTAACTGAATCAGAGATAAGACAATATTTTTATATCATAATCTAGGATTGACGAGTTACGAAAGATTCAAGAGAGTGTAACTTTATCTATCCCTTGTGATTAATAAAGTGTTTTGTGTTGTTCTTACGTATCTTCAGTTGGAATCTTGTAATTTCCAGTCACCTAAATTATTGACTATTCAATTAGACTGAAAGATATCGGTAGAATTAAATAATGGAGTAAGAACGTCACAACGTTATTGATGCAAAAGGTTATCCTATTGTAAAGTTGCCCTATAATTTTAAATTCACGTAGAAGTGGGAGCAAAAAGACTATTAAAATATTTCGCAATTATTTGATAACAAAAGATTTAATTAATTCTAAACAGAATTATTCTATTAAAATGTTTATGGAGTCAATATGTTTTGAAAATTGGATGTGATAGCCGTATGAATGCGAACAAATTTATGGCAACGGAGGTTTTTAATTATTAAAGATGGCAGTTCATGCTAATTCTCGATAGTTGCTATTATACCATACTCCTCTGCCTGCATTCCCGCATTTCATCTCTGCAAATTAGATTAAATATTTAATTGAATAATTAGGAATAAACTTAACTATTTCAATTTAAAAGCAATTGTATTGTTTCCTTTATGCATTCTTTTCTTAAAATTACAGGATTATTGAACAAATCAACTCTGATAATTTAATTGATTTTACATGTGTTATAAGTATACACTGCTATGATATTATTGATGAAAATTTAAATGGCATCAATTGGGAGATAGTTATCTTCCGGAAAATGACAATTAAATAAAACGTAAGAGAAATTTTAAAAAGGGGTGAGAAACGGTGGAATTTAAAACGACTCCCAGATTAAGAAAAATGGAGTAGAAATATTTTTAGTGAAACAAAAAATATTACTTTAAATGTTTTTTTCTAGTATAGCATGTTGATCTGCATCTATTGAACAAAGTTATAATTAAAAAAGTTACCTATGCAAAGTTTTGCTAAGGACAGATTTAGCCATCCAAGGTGCGCTTTTTTTATAATTATTATTAAATTACTCAGTTAAATATTAGAATTAAACTAAACGATGAAATATCGAGAAATGGACAATAGTAAATTTTTCCGATATTAAAATTAAAGGAAACGATAAATTATTAAATTGAATAAATTTAAGCTAAATGTAATTAAAATTAAACACAATCGATAAATTATTAAATTGAATATTGTATCAGCTACATGTAATTAAAATTAAAGCAAACGATAAGCTATTAAATTAAATATAATTGAAATTAAAGCAAACGATAAATTATTAATTGGAATCTATTTAAGCTAAATGTAATTAAAATTGAAGCAAACGATAAAAAATTGAAAAGTGATCTGGTACACCAAAAGTGATCCGACTGAAACACTAGCCCTTTGGGAGGCTAATAATAAATTATGTGTTTGTATTACTTAATAAAAATAACAAATTGTTTTTTTTTCCATATTAAAGAATGAAATTAAAACACTTGGATGAATTGGTATAATATAACAAAAAAATAAATATTGGTAACAGTTGCTTGAAATAATAGGGAAAATGCGAAAGAAAATGAACGTGTGAACCAAAACACACCACATTTGTTGGTTTTATTTACCTTCCGTGTTTTTGTTGATCGTTTCACTTTTTTTAAGTTGGATTTGGGGCAATTCTTGTGTCTCGGCTTTTAGGTCTTGTTTTAGTTTTTACCTTGGTTGTTTATTTTTCTTTCATTTAAGTTTTGTTTGTTCCGAAAGTCTTAATTTATTTGTTTGTTTCCAATTGTTTTTGTCTGTTACTTCTTGAACAACAGATTTTTTGTTTTGATGCTATAATTTTTATTTTTATATTTGCATGAATTTATATTTTTATTGCCTTAAAATATTTTTGTGCAAATATGAATATGTATCTTGTTTACAACTAGAGAATTTTAACTTTGTAGTAATTGTATTAAATATTGAGTTTTATACAAAGCAATCATTACATTGTTTTATTAATTATCATTCATTTCAACTGTTATAATTGTAAGTTATTCGATATTGGCATTACATCCCTGTTTTATTTTTACTCTAATAAATATATTTCTATTAATAGAGGTATTGTTTTGTTTCCAAATGCTTATTGTTCGTAAAAAAATCCATTAATTTATCTTAATATTCTTACGAATTGGTGGTCTTAAGTTTTCGTTTTAAATATAGATGTCTTCACCTCCACAAACCCAAGGTCAACTTTGGACCATAAATTTTAGAATAATTTGTATCAATCGGTTCTCTCGGAAAGCACCATTTTCATGTTACCATAAATAAGCTACGAATACAAAATGTTCACTAAAAATCTTTTTTTTTTCAGGACTATCATCTATTAAGAAAAAAATTAACTTATTCTGGGAACCAATGACGCCTTTTATTTGTCTTGGCAGCGTTTTTTGAAAGTGTTGTTTAGTGTCTCCTACAGACGACGCTGGGACTGAGGAGGTTAAGTTATAGTTTTTCATTAATAAGACCACTTAATCAAAAAACACTGTTCAATCGTCACGACAGATGGCGCTGCTAAAGCTTCACCGAAATATTGATATGCTTCTTCAAAATTGAAAATGAAGGGAAAATAAATGTCTGCTCTCTTAATTATACTGAATTAATCTGTTTTGTTTTAACGAGAAACACTATTTGATAATTAGAATAATGGCAAAACAGAACACGTAACAAATACTGTCGCTAGAATTGTGTACTTCAAATTAATTTATATATTACATTTAATATTTGATTTTACTTTCAGAATCTTAAGTTTAATATGAAAATTTGATAAGATTTTATTGATATTCAAAAAGAATGGTGAAATAATTTAAAATATTTTATTACCATGACTTCAAAATTTCATCGCCTTTTTAAAAGACTTTGATGACATTTTCAGAAAATGGTTTTTTATAGTTTTCTAAACAGAACTCAAATTTTTTAAAATATATTTCCTCTTGTTAATATTCTGAATTAGAGAATGAAATTGCGAAAATGTTTAACAATTGTAAAATATACTTTTCAAAAAATTTTGAAATTTCCCCCTTAATTGTAAAATTTTGAATATGGAATCAAAATGATTAATAATGTTACATAGAATTACTGATTAAAGAGAAACTGTGTACTATATTTACTATACACTGAGTAAGTAGTACATTATTTGTTTAAACCTGTAAACAAATAAGTCAAAATAAAGAGCTAACGAAAAGTAATAAATATGTTTAATAATTAATTGCGCTTTAAAAAAATACGATCAGAAAAAAAAAATTATATAAAATGAATGTAGTGGAAACTTCAATGACAACTTGGCATTTCAGCCTCTTCTTAAAACGAAAGAAACCCTATGACAAGAAAATGCTTCTGAAACATCAAACAGAAAAAAAAGAGCTATTACATAAAAAAAACTGCTTTAATCTACGTATTTTATAATTAAAAAAAAGACTTCAGTTTTCATAAAATCATAAGACAACTTATAATTTTTTAAATGAATATTTTCGTTTATTTGCATAACTGGATATAAAGCATTTCTAAGTGTTTTGATACTATTATTAATCTTTAATAACACATATTTCATTTATTTCTGCTTTTAAATTAAATTTGACAGTATTATATAAAATTTATCTGTTCTCTCGTGACAGTCGTAAAATAATGACATATTTCCACGACGAATCCTTATGGCAAAATTAGAAGTGATCATTCTTGTACCGCAAGAATATTATTCGAATAAAACTAAACCTTCGATGCCAAGACCCATCTTATTCATTGCACGACACTGTAACATTTGTACCCAGTAAAGCATTAAATACAAATGACATTCCGAAAACGAACGGAATGTTAATATTCACCAACGCATTCCTCTTCTTCCACATCATAAAACTTCCGAATACATCGAGTACCATCATTCATTGCAGCCATCCGAATAGGAAACATCTGAATCTATTTACCCGTGGAATGAAATATTCGAAAGTGTGAATATATGCCAAGCTTTGAATTCTAGCCTTGGTCGTATTCAATGATTGGTGTAACTCGATAAAGGTATTAGGGATTGTTGATATCAGTTCAGGTGCATGCTATCATGTTGTGGTGAAGGTTGATACGTTTTATGTCGCTCGGAAGCGAAATGGGACAATAAGGATAGTCTCTGTTTTGAGGATAAATGGTAACGACACTTTCCAGCCTAGCTATTGAAATCCATGTATTTCTCAAACATCGAGTTACGCTGTAATTTCGAAATTTAATAATAATACTATAATCAAATGAAGCCTTAAAACATATTCATTTCAATTGTGTTATGTTTTTAGTAATTATTGAAACAGTTTAGCGAACATTGTGCATAAACAATTGCATGATACCTCTATCTGTGGGTATTCGTAAAATAGATATAAATTGTATCTTCATTTTTGTAAGGTAAGTATGATAATTCTTTAATTTAACAAACTTAACATTTTGAGATTGATGTAAAAAAACAAATAAAATTTCATAAATATTGTTATTCAAATGCAGGGTTAGAGAAGATTAAAATTTTGTAATAAATAATAATCTTCATAGCTTTTTAACACAGCGGGAGGGTAACAATGTTAGGGATGTAACGCTTGAATTATTATGAGTGAGGCAGTGTCTCACGTCATCGGGTAACACATGACACCCCTAAGCCAATAGCAAGCTGTCGCCCAACCACCAGTGATGAAATCCCACACAGATGACACAAAGACATATAGCTTTTCTGTTAGACAACATGTAGAAGTTCGCTGGTATGTATAGTAATGGGAAGTTAGGAATGTAACTTTGCGCAATCAAATATATATTAAATTAAGTAAAAGATCATTATGCTGTCCTTATTTCTCCCACTACTACATTATTATCATTTATTCAGAAAATCAAGATCACATCATAAAGATAAAATTATTTTGACAACTTAAGGAAAGAATATCAAAACTGCCACTTGAATAATTGTATTCAATAAATAATGAAATTAAAATTGTTTATAAAGTCATTCAAATAAGAAATCGTGCCTTTCGCATTATATTATTGAAATTGTACAAGTGTGTTTTATTGTAACCACATATCGACTTATCACCATTCCATTATGATGTCGCAATTGAGTACCGAAGAATTTGTCTATCAGATAAAATGGCACCCCACACCATAACTTTTAGTTGTCGGGCTATTAAAAAATAACAATCAGGTTAGTATCCCCCAGCTAAATTTTCCGATTCTTTTCCGGTTAGTATACCCTTTTTCAAATGCAGACGTATGCTGATATTGTGCACGAAACGAATGCGGGACATGCGTATAATCAAAAATGAGAAAAATGAGATTACTGTGCTTTTATACATCATTTGGATGCTTTGAAGTACCTAAAGTACTGTCAATCTTGAGAGAGACAGAGCGTGCTTGTGTGGTGCTACTCTGCCGATTTAAATAACATCCTAGCAACTTAATGAAACGTAGAAGCTTCACGGATACTCTTTTTTTTAAAGTAACTTTTTAGATATTTTGCAAACTTACTTGCATTTATTTATACTCAATGATATTGGCAATGAAGCACACACAAGGAATCAAGATAAACATAAAAACCGAAACAGCCAACACACATGCAGAGGGTTAATGCAGATAACTAGGACGAATCTGCAGTCAAACCAAGAAGCTACACGTTTGAACCCTCCAGGGGTTATCGAAATGCATCACGATGTCAACTTGCATGCTAATTGGTTATTTCGAGTGGCTTAATTATGGCGTGATTGATCCCTTGGCTGATGTAGCAACTTTAGATAAAAACATGGTGTTGAAGTTATTTAATTATATATATATATATATATATTCATTAACATCATCTTTTCCGGCCACACAAAGCAAAAATAAATTAAGAAATTCTTGCAAAACAGATTTCTCTTTTCTGATGTCGTATTTAAAAGATACTAATATCATTATACAAGGATACACTTTTAAAAGATAATAATAAGCTCTCGTTCAATAGAACTTAATATTAGATTATTATATTAAAGGGCTAAAATAAATTTAGTTGATTGCTTGTAGAGCTCTTGGGAAGAAAACTTATTTTTCTTTTCAAACTAAAATAGTTTTTTATAGATATTCTTATGAAAGTTATCCATATACCGTTCATCATTTGGCAATAAATCAATGTAAAACTAAATAATAACATGTATGTATTTTTAAACCTGTCACGGTTAATTTAATAGTTTTTTTAGAAAAATAATATCAGTTTTTAAGTATCATGTGCAAAAAACAACCGATTTATCAAAATCTTTGAATTTTAATGAAAACGAGAGAGAATTATCCTTTTGTATCATGAAGACTAATATTTGCTTAGCACATAATTAATGGATTTCTTTTTAACAATAAATTACAAAAACATTTTTATCGGATGTTGCATACACATGTCATTAGATGTTGCATTCCAATTACAGTTAACTGTATATACAATTTTCAAAACAGTGCACTTTTTTTGTTTCATTTCCATACCTAAATGTCTCTTTCATTTGTAGAAACTAGACTAAATATTTAATTTTATCTGGTCGAATAAAAAATCTCCCTTTTCAGTAAAAAATTATGCATCGTTTTTTGAGTCGTGGCTATCCAATAACGAGACTGACTCTGCCACAGATGAAACACGCAAAAGCCAAACGCCAATGACCGACAGCTGTTTAGCGTGTTGTCATCTCTTTCGAATGCAGTGCCTCTCGTTTCTGTAAACGTATCTGTGTAGCCTTCGTTCGCATAGAGTTATTTCTTTTCTTTCGTCAGAAAAATGACAAGTGAGCAATGAATTGCCATAAAATTTCACACCAAACTTGGAAACACCGCTACGGAAACTTATATTTTATTGGGAAAAAATGCATGGCAATGAATGTTTATGACTTTTGCGTGTTTTTCAGTGATTTAAGCGTTTCAGGATGGCCAAGAAAACGTTGAAGAGCATTCACGTCTGGATTGCCTTTCCACATCAAAAACGCATAACGATATCGAAAAAATTGGTAATCGGTTTCGATCTGAAGTATTCACGCGATTGCTGAGACTGTGGGAATTTACAAAGAATCCGTACAGCAAACTTTTCTATTAAGACAATACGCCGGCTCATTCCACATTGTCTGTCAAGAAGTTTCTAGCCAAGTACATCAACCCAGTGTTAGACATTATTCACCGGATCTTGTGTCATGCGATTTCTATCTGTTTCCGAAGGTGAACTCTGCACTAAAAGGAACACGATTGAGAGCGTTGAAGTTATGAAACAGAAAGTGACAAGCGTTCTGAAAGAGCTGACAGAAGACTTACAACGCTATTTCGAATAATGGAAGTTTCGCATGGAGCTTTGTAGGAATAGAGGAGATTCAATATACAATAGATGTGTATATTGAAGGTGATAATAAGTAAATATGTATGACATCAAAACAAAATTTTTAAAGCACCAGCCTCATTATTTAATAATCACAACTTGTATGGGAAAGACTTTACAATGCCCTTAAAAACATTTTCTTGAGCCAGAATTCGAAATCGTACTCCGTTATGAATAATACTGTAGTTTTACTACAAATTCATCTTTATCAATAAACAGTTCTTCTTTTTTGGATTTTTTTTTCATTTAATCTTTATGTATTTAAAAAAAAACTATTCCTTACACTTAAATATTTTTTACAGAAAAATTACAATACAAGAGTTGAAATATTTTTAAAAGGATTTAATTCATTATTTTCTTATGTATAAAAAAAGTTTTAAAAGAATTTAAAAACTTATCTTACATCCTAAGAATCAATAAACAAAAGTTTCTCAAATCATACAAATGGCACAAACAGGAAAATAAAACATGTACCTCTAGGCAAAAAGAAAACTTTTAATTTACTCTACTAGTAAACAATACACTTTCTGAGATAGGTTCGAGAATCGTCTTACCTTGCTTCCGGAAATAAATGATCGGTTGATCATCAACTCATGAAACCAAATCCCCGGTTTTATCGAAGAGTTATCGATAAGGTCATTAATTTATCACCAGATAAATCGATTCACCTCCTTTCTAGATTCGTGCGATTCGTCTTGACCAAATAAGGCTGTCAGTTATATATATCTTCGTATAGTAAATGAAGTACCTGGATAAATCTGAGTCAATAAATGCATTACATCGAAATACACATATAGATCTTCGATATTTCAATATCATGAATTGTTAATCTTAAGTTTTACAGTTTATAACCTAATTATAGATTATAAGTAGTTTTTCGATTATTCCTGTGTGAAATTCTTTTTCGAAAATTAAATAATAAAATCATCACCAACAGTTTGTGTTATATTCATTTCAGATGAATAAATAAAAGGCTATAAACAATAAAATTTGACTGTGTCATGCCTATTTTATTTTCTTTCATTTTTTTAAACTTTTTATTTAAAACACTCCTCGAAAAAATGTTGTTTTATTGGAAAAGTAAAAAAAAACTATCTGTAATTTCTAACACCCATTATCTTGTGTTTAAGTAAACAAAGTTATTTAATAGCTATTATAAACACAATGGGATGTTTATGTAGCTTATTCAGTTAAAATAAAGGAATATTGGGCGAATTACAATTGATTTCTTTCAATTTCATTAAATATTTTGATAATCTTGAGTTTATGTAATTCTATAATTTTAAATGTGATTTACTATTTTTTAACGAATCAAATTTTGCATAAAATTCCATACGTAAGCGTGATAATTTTAAGAGTGATAAAAGGCACATTATTGCATACTAAGTTTTTAGATTTTTTTGATTTACTGATAATTATTTTTAATCATAACCATAATTTTTGTGTAATCGGGGATGACTTCGAGCCTATCATTTTGGTTTAGAATAATTAAATTTTGATGTAAAAATAAACTTGCCGTCAGAAATTATTTAATTAAAATTAAATAATGTGGTGATTAGATCGTTTAGTATTTTTCTATCGAAAAATACTTAAGGTAAACATTTTTATTTTACGAAGTAATTTTGAGGTATCTATATTATTCTCATGATTCATACTCCTACATATATCACCAAAATAAAGATTTTTAACTCAGTAAATTTATGGCTTGGTTAGTATAGTTTTAAGCGAGAGAATAAATCTATCAAATTGGAATTAAGTAAAATATAACAATTTATATAATTAATTTAAAATGATAGTTTTGAATAATTCTGTATTTTTATTTGGTTTGAAAATAAGAGTAAATATCCCCTCCCTACCCTTTTTTAACTTTTCTGTATTTAGTAATTTCAAAAACTTAAAATTGACTATTAAGTTTATAAAACGGAAATCACGGAATCAACATTCTCTCTATAAATAACAATTCTTATATTCTTAACAAATATTACAAATTATTATTTTCTATTTATTCTGACAGTTGGGACGTTTACAATGATTTGGTGGTATAACCATAAAAGAGCTTCGTAAAATAATGATCATAAGTTTGAGTCACCATTATGGAATCTAAAGCATTCGAATCATAATGGAATCTAAAGCAATCGAATCATAATGGAATCTAAAGCATTTTAAATATAATAGGGCCTGAAAAAAAAACTTTTAAATGGTAAGTTATAAAGTTTTTGAGAGTGAAATATTTATTCAAATGATGCCTTCAGGTTCCTGAAAATCATCATTTTTTAATTCTTTTCAGTAGCATTAAATCTTCGAAAATTCTGCTTTCCTACTCAAACCTAAACTATTGTATTTATTTGAATGCAGTATAGTGTATTCAAAAAAGTAAAAAAATACAGGTTTCTGAAAAATTATTTTTTTTTTTTTTTTTTTTTTTTTTCATTTTTGAAATTGTTTTTCATTATACTCGTATAGATCTGAAAACTCAAGAATGAATCAATAAAATAGACATCGAAAATATTTTTAAAAAAAATGAAGAAAAATGTAATTCTACTAAAACATCTTTTTGATCTTTCAGGTGTACTTTATTGCATTCAAATAAATGCAATAATTTCAATTTGTGGAGGAAAGTAAAAATTCTATATGAATAGCATTACAAATCAAAAGGTGGACAGCAGCCGTTTTTAACCATAATCTACAACGCTTGATTTACTAACTTCTATTATTATTTTCAAAATTCGTGACATAACGAAACCCATTTCGCGATCACGGGTACCTTAATCTATTAACCATAATTCAAAATTAAGATATTCTTGTTTACCCCCCCCCCTCTAAGTAACTCTTATATAAACATTAATAAGTCAAATTCAAAATATCTAAATTAAATAATTCTCTTTCAGTAATTTCTATTCCATGTATAAATATTTTACAGCAATTATTTTTTTAGATTGTTTTAGGTAATAAATATACAGTAGTTTTGATAAACTCGAGATATTCTCAAGAACATTGAAAATAGAGCATAGAGACGGAAGCTTCGGAATTAAATGAAACTTAATACACGTAATGATACAGATGAGAAATTCGTTTGATTCTAAATCAAGACAATTAAACAAATATAGTTATACTATTAGACAAATAACAGTATAACTTCAATAGCGTGTCGGAGCGCCTCCATACGTTCCGCAACACGGTATGACATTGAATTGATTAGACATCCGGTGTTATCCTGAGGCAGAAAGGCCCACAAATCTTGAACAGCCACCTCAAAATCATATACATAATGACACGGCAGCAACTGGAGTTTCAGCTCGTCCCATAAATCCTCTATAGGGTTCAAGACCGGGAAGAGGACCGTAGAAAGCCTTGAGCTACTCAAATTGTATGCAAACGAACATTAACTTGCTGAAAAATTACCCATGGAAGGCCATTTAAGAAAGGTCGTGCGTTGGGTCATTGACATAACGCTGCCCCGTTAAGATTTCACGTATCACACTTAGAGTAAACCGGTTATAATAGGCTATGGTCTCCCAGACCATTACACCATTACATCTGCTGAGCGTCCAGTGTGTTGCGCGACAGCGCACATGGAATATATCTTATGAAGCATGAATCGTATCTTTCCCTAGGTTTCCTCCACATCAGTATGCGGTTATCATCTATATCCTAAACGAACAGGGATTCATCACTAAATACCCCATTTTGTCAATCTGTGGCATTCCACGTCACTCTGACTTGCCACCACTTCAGACGGAATCGCCGATATTTCGGTGTTAAATTCGAAAAAGTGTACTTGCACGCTTTTTCCTACACTGCATCACACTTTTTCGCTTCTGTAAGACGTCTAGAAATGGTTTGTGAAACAACTGGCAACTCTACACCTGACTGTATCGTAGGACGAGTCACTGCGGCCTCCATGAATGCTCGCCAATGATCCTTTAATCCTCTTGCCTTGTCTTTCGTTCCAGACCCAGTTCTCTGCACGTGATTGCTATCTCGTGTCCACTATTCCCAACATGTTCCGGCAGCACATGATCGACCTGGAGAAGAACACGGCGCTTCGACCAACCTGCGGTTCTAAGACAATGATCCAGCCTCTCTCAAAATCGCTTAATTGTGCAAAATTTCCTCTCATTCGTCTATCCGGTATTCTTCTCTTACTAAAGTCCTCCGAATGTCGAAATGTTATCTTTACATTTATGAATCTTCCATTATGGACTGGTATATATAGGACCCACTTCCTGATTGCAGCTTCACAGCAGGATTTGTGGACCGGATCATTGACACCAGATTTTGATCATTTTCATATCAGACATCATTGAACTACTTCACAAAGTTTCGCACTTGTAGCTTAACTCCTTCTTAGAGAGCTATTGTCAATGTTCTGAGTGATTCTTCTCAAAGAAAAAGTTCTTTGATTTTTTTTTTTCACTTAATAGTTGTTGAAGTTCCATTACGTTACAAGGCATCAATTACAAATTATTTGATGAATTTATGGTTATCAATAAGAGAATATCTACAGCTAAAAGGAATATGAATTAAAGGTGCATTGTAACTCAATCATATACCAAACACATCAGACCAAAATCTTCAAAAGAGATTAACCATATACATTCATCATTAAAAAACAATTGCACCCAGAAGGAGGCAAGATAGGTATATGCAAATTACAAAGTTGTTTCGTCTCTATTAGATCAAAAATAATTAAAGTGCTAAGCACGTCAGCGTTAATGATGCAATCAAACGCGTGACGTAATGTGCCACCCAAGATCCTCTAAATTCTTCTCCCCAAGCTCGTAATTTTGATTCTAACTTGTGAGTTTGGGTTTAATATATTACTTTGAAGTTTAAAATGTTTTTGAGAAAAACACGACAGCCACACACACATTTGAACTGTTAGATGTCTTTGAGAAGGATTGCGTCGTCGTAGGACTGCATCAAGATGGACACTCATTCCGTCGGATTGCGTGTCATATCGATCGTACAGATGTTGCAAATAATATACAATTCAAGACTTTTAGAGCATGAAATTTTTAGTATGCTCTTTTATTATAAAATGGTATATTATACTTAAAGTTTTATTTTTATGTAGATTATATTTCAGTAATCATTTTGCCATTGTTGTGCTGATGACGTGATAAGTTTTTTGCCTTTCCTTTTTATTCCTTCAAACACAAGCATAAGTTTGGAAAAAAATTCTTAGTTTTTTCAAGAAAATATCTGTCTTTTAAAGTTGATCTTACTAATTATTTATTAAAAAGAATTCCATCTTAAATTAATGAAAGAAAAACAAAAAAAAAATATCTTTTGTCTTATGCATAATCTGTACAACAAAGAAACTCAATTTTATCCCATAAAAGAATTTTGAAAATTAAAAATAAGTTACTATAAAATAGATTCCTCTAAATTCTCTAAGACAGTGTTTTTTTAAAAATAAATTTGCTATTTAATCAATCTAAAAAGTTAGATAATAGTAATTGTTTTACATGAGCTGGAATACCCGATCTTTTCACGGGGGAATATTTAAAATAAAACTCAATAAATAAAATAATAAAAGTGGAGCGAAATTCTTGTCAGTGGAGAGAGAAAACCGAAAAAGCTAAACTGCTAACTGATATTTTACTCCTATTCATTTTAAAAGAAAGCCAAATGTCCATTCCTTATACTCATGAATACCGTTTATTTGAATGGATATATATCTGAAAGGAACGAATTAAAATAATAAAAATCCGAAATTGATCATTTTAGCACGGTTTTCCAAAAATTGAATAATAATTTACACTTGTAATAATTTCAGACATATTTTAACAAAAGACATGTATCTCTGAGATGGTCCAATTATCGAAATTTTGAGTTATATCGTTCAAGAGCTAGACCGCAAAATATTTAAGAAAAAAAAACAGCTTCAGCATTAGTAATTAAGAAAAAAAATGATGAAACACTTGGAAGAAAATTATTAAAAAATAACAATAATTATTTCAAGAAAACAAATTAAAAAAAGAAAAGCCTTTAATTAATCCAAAATTACCAAGAGAATAGATGCAAAGTGGTCAAAAAATGAGGTGGAGAGTTGAATCTGGATCAGAAACTTAGGACGCGGGCATTTAATTCACTATACCAGGATAGGGTTGTTACTGAAGAGCAAAAGTAGAAAGCATGAATTATATAGAAATTAAAAGAATTATTCAGTGGAGCTTAATTTTGGAATTTGTGGGGAAATTGGGTTGTTTTGAACACAGTTATCAATACCGTACACACAAATGTTTAAAAACAACAATCTTCAGAAAACTGCATTTTGCTACAAAGAATATACAAAAGAATAACTATCTTCAAAAAATTGTGTAAGGATAAATAACCAGAAGCCAAGAAAGATTGTGACGTCATATGACGTAAGATAGCCAGAAATGTGCACGGTGAAGTCAATTCTTTCTTAAAAGTCAATTAAACATTAAGTGCCGTTAGCGAATTTCGAAAAGTTTGCATCAAGGTGCACATCATTATTATCCATTGTTTCATAGTACAAATTTCATACCTCTGCGCCTTTCCATTGCTGTACTATGTTAAGCACCTGAACTCTCACACACATACACAAACTATTCCTTTTATCAATATAGATAGATTTGTTTTGAAAGAAAAACTAATGTGGCTGTCAAAACTAGAGAAAATAGAGGACGCTGCGCACCACGAGAGACTCTCTCGAGTTCAAAGCCTTAATAGACTGTTCTCGTGCTCAGAGAATGACCGATGTAGAATGTAAAGAAATCTAAATTAGCGATAATTTTACTTTTTACTCTTAATTATTTGTTGTGTGATATCATAAAGAATAAGTTATCTTAGAGATGGAATCAAATATGTTCCATGGACCGAGTTTAAATTGGAGATAATCTAGAACCGAAAGATGAAAGCAGCCTGTCTGACAGGTAGCGAAATTTTCTTATTTATGAATAAGTGTGAATTGAGAATTCTAGTTCACTCAATGCTCTATTGGTATTTAAGCAATATGAAAAAATCAAATTTCGCCAAAAACCTTTTAAAATAAGTATCTTTTGAGCAGAAAAAATTAGGAAAAGATTATTTCGCATACTTGAAAATATGGAAAAGGGGTGAAAAGGGGGAGTTTCGAAAATTATTACCAAAACTTGTGACGTTGGGCTATTCGCGATTATCTCTTCTCTAACCTTGGGGACTTTTAATAAGATTGATTGCTTAAAATAACAGCTTCTTCCCAACCAAAATAAAACGTGATTATGTTAATTAGATGTAGGTCGAAATAAAGTGAAGTGATTTAGATGTAATGATATATAAGTAAGAGGAAATTTAAAAGAGATATAAAGGGTAACGAACGTTACTATGCGGTGTAAGTGACAACTGTTGACTAGTAGTGATCGTAAGGGATTGTCAGGCGATAGGAACTGAAAGGCTTCGGTGAGATAACTTAATTTCAATTATAATTAAAGCGGTATACTAGGATTGAGAACCAAAGAGAGCGTATTAATTTCAAGCCATTGATAATAAAGAGTTTCGCTTAATTAGTCTGGAGTTTTTTTAGACTGTTTCTTGTCTCTTAAAGTTCAATATATCAAATTGAATTATGGCACAAGAGCCAGCTAATTGAGGAGTAGCGTAACAAACTAAATTTTAAAGAAAACTTTGACAAAAAAAATATGCTTACAGTTCCTTCAACACACTAACAAAGCACTCTAAAAAGTTTTTGAGCCATACGATTAACGGGGTGGATCTCTACAACAGACAAACAAACATTCGAATTTATATATAAGATGTAATATTATATACAACACAGCGTATAAAAAATTTATTTCTATAAGGTTAAACAGTTAAAACTGTATACCGAATTATAATTTTTCTGTTCCTTAGTAATTCAGAATATCTTCAAAATGCTTAACAAACAATTATGTGTGCAACAACATCTTTTATTTGATCTCCCATTGTTCATTTTTCACAATTAATTTCGGTTTGAAAACTAAGTAGAAAGAACTAGTTTGAGAATAACAGTTTTACACACTCAAAACTAATTGAAACTAATTCAACATTCCTTGTCCTTTATGTTGCTAAGCAACGACATCAAGAGAAAATAAATAAATTCCACTGGTAAGGAATAAAAAAAAGATATATTTCAAAAGAATTTAAATGAAAACAATTCAGCTAATGGATTCTATCACAGACGTTAGAAAATGTAACACGTTACAGTAATTTAGTAATCCATTACATTAGAGAACTCAGACAATAGAAAAATGTAACATGATTATGTCACTACAGGCAAATTATTTGTTATTATTTGGCTGAAAAAACATCTTGTTGTACATATCAAAACACTTCAGTAAAGGTATTTTAAGTTATATCGCTCTGAAACTTTATTTTAAATTCTATTTTTATGTTTAAGTAATGAGGGACTGAGTCCGACAAAACCTTCACTAATGAGAGAAAGCAAATTTCCTGAAAATTTCAAGTAAATAATAAATTTGTGTTAAATCGTATCTGGCTATTGTGGATGATGTCGTACAGATATAAAAAGCTGTTGTAAATTTTTTGGTAACCTCTCTTTAAGTATAGATTATTTTATTAAAATCAACTGAATTATATAATCACCAAAACCATTAAATTTTCAACTATTTTGTTATATCATACATTTTGTGATTACAGATATAAAAATAAATCTATAACTGTGAGGGAAAAAAATTTGCAAATCGAACTTAGAGAAAGGTTTGCTTTGAGTGAATAACACTCGAGTTTTATATGCTCGAGTATGAGCAATATAGAGTTCGAGTATGCTCGGAACATATAGAGTTCTTTATGAGAGAACATATTACAGGACTCTTAAATCTTCTGTACTGATAAATGAAATGGGTACAACAAAATTTTATGCATTTTCGTTTTATGCTAGTATATATATTCTTTGCACGGGTATATTGAAAAATATAACGATCCAGATTGAACAGCAAAAATATTTTTACTGTTGACCAATATTCAAATAATATTTTGAATAAATTTAGGGGAACCTCATATTGCCTCCCAGGAAAGATGATATAGCAAATAATACAGCAAAGTAAAAGATATAAACTTAAAGCCAATGGGGGTAAAGGTTAAAATTCCTTAATTAAAAAAAAATTAAAAGCTTTCAAGTTTCTTAAAAAATGCAGTTTATAAATAGCAATTATTAATTCTTTAATGAAGCTGTTACTAATAATGAAACATTGCATTAAGCAGATATTAAATTTTAATAGTAATGAACGTTATATTTAATTTCTTCGCACAGATAAATTAAAAAACTTAACAATCCAGCTATCAAGCATAAAATATTTTTAATGAGAAATAAAACTTTATCAAAAATACAAAATTAAATTAATATATATCAATAATAATCAAATTTTTAGAAAAGTATTTTAGAATACTTTTAATGAAGAACAAACAAACGAATAAAAATTATGGTATCCAAATAAAAGGTAAATAAAAATTTAATTTCAAACTTACATTGATCATTACAAAATATGTTCCAAAACAATGTTTAGAGACCTTAAAAAAGAGCAAAAGCAGAAATGAAATTTGCTCGTTGGTTGTGTAATATGAAATTGATTCAAATTCCCACTAATATTTTTCCAGATCTTTTTAAAAGGGGTCAGAAAGTTCATTCCTTCTACAGCATGAATATTGTTTCATTTGGATCGGTCAATTTCTTGATTAAACGATTTTTTAAGAAAATTTGAAAAATCACCAAAAATCGATTATTTACACTTTATAACAAAAAAAAACCGCACCAAGAAGGAGTAGCCCAATTATAATGAAATTTCGCATGCAAAGACATTTGGACCGAACACGGAAATAATTGAAATTAGGTGTCCAATGAAGGAATAGTGGAAGCTACAACGCATCGGAACTGCGCATTCTGCAGGTGTATATAAGAAGAGATTCTAAATCTGATGGTCAAATTTTCCGTTGCATTGAAATTTAAGATGCCATTCAACAACTGAAAAATGCCTCGCCGCAGGATTGGAGCTCATTACGAGCAACTGTCAGAGTTGGAAAGAGGTCGTATCATTGCATTGAAAGAGGCAGGTTGGGCAAATCGGAGAAGATCTCGTCATGTGGATCGAAGCAATGCGGCGATTAGAAGATGCTGGCAAGAATGGGTGGACAGTGGCAGAGTTCAGTGTCATGGTGGTAGCAGTCGACCTAGGGCCACAGCACATTGAGAGGACAGAGTGATTGTCAGATGAGCTGTTACAGCGCAAGATTCATCGTTAATCAATCCTCAGACGTGCGACCCGCACACGAGTGGCCACCATTCACAGACGGCTGATACAGCGAAATCTTCGCTCGTACCTACCGTTACGCCACCTTCCTGTACACTGTCACCAGATTACAGTGGTGCTTGGCTCGATCAGGTTTTAATGATGCTGACTGGGGATGTATAGTTTTTAGCGATGAATCTCGCTTCCAACTGTGCCCTAACGATCATCGAAGACGTGTCTGGAGATGCCCAAGGCAGAGTGCAGATCCTGCTTTCCCTATTACACGCCACACAAGCCCTCAACCAGGAGTTATGGTCTAGGGTGCCATTTCCCTTGATAGCCGAACCCCTTAGGTCGTCATTAGAGGCACACTTAAGCACAGCGGTACGTCGACGACATTCTGAGACCTGTTTTGCTACCGTTCCCTTTGCAGTATCCTGACCTTATTTTTCAGCAAGATAATGCTGGACTCCATACGGCACGTGTTACTATGGGCTGTCTTACAGCAGGTCAAACACTTCCTTGGCCTGCCAGATCTCTCCCCTATCGAACATGTCTGGGATATGATGGGAAGGCGACTGCATCTGCACAGAATGTTGATGACCCTGCCCGACAATTGGAGCAAATTTGGCAAGAAATAGCGCAGGAGACCATCAAAGAGCTTTTTCTCTCTACGCCACGTCGTGTGGCAACTTGTATCCAGGATAGAGGTGGGTCAACACTTAATTGAGCTTGTTACTTTGTAACTATGTAGCTCTGAAATAAATTATTCAATTTTTCTCAATTTTTAATAACTTTCTATTCTGTACATAATTTTCCTATCCGTCAATTTTTGTCTCCATCAGACAACTCTTTCTTGGAGAGTCGGGTTTTTTTTTGTTATATAGTGTAATTTACACGCCCGATGGATCAAAAATTGTAATTTTGCAAAATTTTGTTCGAAAGATGCTTCTTAAAGTATACGCTTAAGCATAATTAATTAAGAAAAAATTTTAAAACTTGGGAGAAAATTATTAAGAAAAATTAAATTATCTGATTTCAGGAAAGTAAATTCAAAAAGAAAAAAATTGTAAGAGATCGAAATAAGTAAAGAGATAGATAGATAGATAGATAGATAGATAGATAGATAGATAG
>BMAW01096698.1:335165-388885 GCA_019974015.1 Nephila pilipes | reverse complement strand
AAGATAGATAGATAGATGGGCAAATGGTAAGATAGATAGGTGAATGAATAGATCCACTACTTTTATAGTGATGCTAATAGTTAATGAAAAGATGAGCTCGAAAAATTCTGAACAAAATAAATTTGAAAAAAAAAAAATGGGTGAGGTATGCTTTGGCTGTCTCCATCGGGAAGGTTGAAGTAAAAAATTTTTGGCCATTATATGGAATTCAATGATGCGGATATCAGACAGAGTGTAAGCTTAATTCAAATTTATGTTAATGATTTACTAAAATTTATCTCAATTTTTTATTTTATTATATGCTGGTGATGAATAACAAGTTAAGCACATGATCTGAGATTATACCTAGAATTGATGTAAACAATATGCAATTGGGAAATGCAGGTTCGTCAAAAATAACAGTATTTTCAAATAGAAATATCTTTTGCAAAACCATAATTTCAATAATAAAAACGTCATGACTTCGAAACAAAGCATAAAACCATAATTCAGTTTGTGAGTTTTCTTTTTATCATTCATTTTAAAATAGAATTCTACAAACCCACATTGAGGTATCTACTAGCCATGTTTTTACTAAATTTTTATACACTTATATATTCAAAGTAATATCTATGCTATACTTGTAATTTAATCATTCAAAATCCAAATATCTTAGATTATATTTAAAAATGAAAAAGTGGAGGAACTTTTTCTAATTATATAATCTGTGACAGATTTTCCTAAAAACACTTTTACCTAAGTTTTTCTAATTGTCTTGCTAAATTTCTTTCTTAAGCAAATCACTCCATGTAAGATCAGATTCAATTTTTGTAAGTATTTTGCTGTACTAATACACTATTAAACACATGACAAAATGCCCTTCAATTTCGTTAATTATATGCTATATACGCATTGAAAGCAATTTTCTTCAGACCTTATTTTGTTTTAAACAGTAAATTAGACTTAGTGAGTGAAAATCAATTGAGTTTTCTTTCAATGAAGATGTCTATTTAATTACAAAATAAACATTTAGGTACAATCATTTTATAATTTAGAGACATTACTTTCCTGTTCTTATAGAGTATTTCAAATATTTTGCATTATGTGCAATTCAATGACATTAATCATATTCTCAACTGTATATCTTTATTCGGTTGTAACAGGATGATTAGACACAAAGTTTGAGATTACAATCAAATTTAACAATCTGCCGAGGTTAAGAAGAATCTAATCGACTTAGTTAAAATTTTGTAACAAATAAAAATTATAGCTGGATCGTATTTGCTACCATACAGGATTAATCAAGTTTCTGAAAAACACCTTTGTTTCATATTTCAACCATAAGTGTTAAATGTTTCTTTCTTTTTCCTAGTTGAGAAGTATTAAAATATTAAATCAAAAGAAAGTACCCTAAAGCATTTCGGAAAATTCAATTACTATCTATATATGCAGCATTAATATACACTTTAATAATTATTGTTTAATTAATATTCAGCATCTGTATTAAGTCCATTTAAATATTTGTATCAATAATAAAGTACTGCGTATTTGAATCCGAATATGTACCATTTGTATATTTTCCCTCACTATTTAAGTTCATCATCATGAATTTCTATGAAATATTAAATTTTATTAAAACAAATTTTTCACTAACTGATAATTTAAATAACCTCTTACAAATCGAAGGATCAAAGGCATAATGGTCGAAAAGAATATAAAAATTACTTTCAGGTTTAAAATCAGCAGTAAAAGTTTCTTAAACTTGTTTAAATGTGTTTATCTAATGGTATGATCTTAGCATAAGTTCACTTACTAACCTGAGTGTTTTTTATTATTTTTTTTTTTGAATCAATTTTAATATTTTCTCAATTATCTGCTTTCTTGCACATAAAAAACTATATATGCACATGTGGAATGAAACAATAAGCTCAAAGTATGTGAAAAATTCGTTTTAAAAAAGTCCATAATAATTTAATAGAAAATTGTAAAATCTAGAATTAGTTTTGATATGTCTTTGTATATATATTCATTTGTTGATGCTCGTAACACTTTTGGTGGAGTCCTCCCCTCATCAAGTTTCTATAAAATGGTTAATTTCAATTCTTGCTCTTATTTTATTTTCTACATTTTATAAAGCAAATAGTCACTTTTAAAATAAATTACCTGATTTTTGAAATTGAGTTGAAATCATTATTTACTGAGTGAAAACAGTTTGGTATTGTATTTCTTTTTTGCTTTATAACATTTCAATTCTGTTCATTAACACGATATAATATCCAGTTACATGACAACATTTTTTAACACTATTTTATTCTTAATTTCTTACCTGTTGTGATTCACTTATTGTCTGCACAATCATTAAACTTTCAAATGACTTTCCATTATTTCAATCTGTTGATAAATACTGATAAACGCTTTCTAATCATATTCATGTAGTAAATTGACATATAGAATCCTGCAGAAAACTTTAACTAACCCGGTCAAATAAATTTTAGTTTACATATTGATAGAAACCTGTTGTGGTTACCATATCTCTTTAGTCAGGAGATTGATCGATGTTACAATATTTCCTTAACACATGAATTGATTTCATACAGCAAGATTACTATTCGACGATAGTTGACTCAATATATTAATCAGCCGTAAATGTAAGGGAAAATAATTAAGAAATATTACTTTGAAATAGATAGAGAAAATAAATATATTACAATTGAAAATAAAATATCATTACAGAAAAATTAATTTACTTATTAAAAAAGCAATCTTATGTATCTAAAAATTTACTAACGATAAAATTTTAATCGTAATCGATTCCAGTTTTGAGTTCAGCTTCCATTATATCATTCAGATGTTGGCATCAAACATCATCCGATTTATTTTATTTCTTATCAACGAGCATTCTTTCTTCTTCTTATTTCACTGAAGATGCCAAAATAATTAACTTCAGAAAAAAACGCTTTCGTGATAAGAATAGATCGTTAAAGAAAATGCTCACTGTACGAAAGCAGTTATATTTAAAAAAAAATATACAGAGATATTGTATATGTCCTTTTAAAGTGTCAGACTGAAATGGAAAAATAAATTTATTGTTTGTAGAATGTCAATAATTTCAAATATTAATGCATCCTTTTTTCTTGATTAATTTGCCACTATTATGTGATGTCTGAAACTCTTTTTCATGTAATAATAAAACTCATTTAAACAGATCTATATCTCTAGGTAAGAAGATTTTTATAAATATATTGTGACACCATCAAAGTACATCTTAGATAGTCTAATGCTTTTCTCAAAAAAATGATTACGTATATTTTCAAGTTTTCTTGAATGCTTTCCTCTTTTTAAGCTTCTCAATAATAAATGTCTTGAAAAAGTTATTCCTTCAGTAATTATTTTAATGATGTCATTTTCATAATCCTTTTAAGAAATAATGCTTTAGCATGTTTTGTTCATTACATTAAAACACTTAATATCAACTCATAAAAATGTGTTATAATAGATTGATAATACCTGTTGCGATCGCCGCGACATCTAGTACTGTACATGCTTTGAGGTTCTAGTAGTACCGTAGAGAGAGACAGGTTTGCCGGTTTGAGGAAATTAGAAATAGAAGCCACCATATGAAGAACTACTATGAGAAGGATCCTATGCTTTAGTAAATTTATTTTGCGGATTCCAATGATATGTTCAAATGTAGTAAATGTTACTTTACGTAAACCTATGAATCAAAGTGTGACGTGATTGAATAAAGGATTATAAAAAGAACTATAATTTTAGATTTTATAATCAAATTCAAAGGAGAAATACGATCATTTTAGTCATTTAAAATGTTTTCATTTTTTAAGTTATTATAAGATAAAATTTCGAATTTAAGCATGGAAAAGAGAAAGTAAACTTATCTCAGAAAGGCTGTCATTAACCAAAAATAGCAAATATTAATAAAATTTTAAAGCAAATACATAGATTATAAATTGAACCAACAAAATCTTTTAACTATGATTGCGTATACCAAAAATTTTTAAACAATACATATGCAATTTCCATCAATGTATCTAATATGTAAATTCATAATATTCTAAAAGCAAAATTGTGTGTATTTTATTGTACTATGAATTATCTAAAAACTATTTGCATTTGCTAAGTAAAACAAATTGAGATAAATATAAGAATTTATATTTAATATAAGTAAAGCTGATTTTATTTGACCTTACTATATTGTCTAACGTTGATTATGTAAACTGTAAGTATTACGTAAATTCACATGGTAATTAAAAATGTAAATCGCTGTATGTCAGAGAATTTAAATTATTTAGCACCCTATATATTTGTATTTAAATCCGATTTTTTAAATTCTGCATAAAATACAATTTGCTGTAAATATACTTTGTTTGTAGAAAATGCAACACCATGAAGGAATCATCAGAATCAAAATGAAATTCGCCAAATGTCAATTATAGGATATTATGCAAAAAATTAATAAAAGTTTCCAGAATATCGCGCGTGCACGCGCGCCTCAGCATCTCTGAATTGATGCTGAAAGCGTATAAATAAAATTACTGTAGCGGGACGTTGAAAAAAAGTCTATGATTATTTGTTGAGTGGCAAACGTTTGAGACCTGAGCATGCCTCCACGACGGAAGAATAAGAGATTCAAGCAACACGGGTTTGAACGAGGAGGATAATCGGCCTTCGAAGGGAGGATTTTCCTATCAGCACCAATAATAACTCGTATGCAGCAGGAACATTTCACAGTGATACGGTTGGAAGCAGTGGACCGCAGAGCACCGAACAACTCGAAAAACAGGCACTGGACGACGAAGGTGACGTCAGAGCGCGATGATCGACACACCGCATGGCGATTTGAATTATCGCACAACTTCCTCCGGGCGCTGGCAGCACGTTGGTCTACTGCTACGGTGTACAATTGTAGGCTTCGTCAATTCGTCGTCTGCTGCGCCGTGGTTGCGTGCAAGAATTGCCTTTTATACGAGATTCCTCACGGCGAATCATCGACGGCTGCGTCGGCAGTGGGCTCTTGAAGGCACAGAGCAAGGCGAAGCTGAATTGGCACCAGTTGTCTTTCAGATGAATCACGCTTCAATTTGTGGACCCGCAATGGCCGTGATCGTGGAGCGTTATGCCGGTCTTTGCCTTCGGGTGTATTATTAGGCGGTATAGTGGTCGAACACCCGGAGTTATGGTCACAGGGTGCGATTTCGTATCATGGACGATCCAATTTGGCTGATACAGGAATTGAGGTAATCCTAATATACGTCCGTGAAGTGCTACAGCCAGAAGAGTCGTTCCCTTTCCTTCAAGGCATCCTGGAATTATCTTTCAGCAGGATAAGTAATACGCCCACATGTTGCGCGGACTGTTCAGACTTCTGTTCAGCACAACGCATGCAACTTCTTCGCCAGCCTGCTTATTCACCAGATGCTCTCGCCTATTGAGCGTGTGGGATATGGTTGGTCGGCGTCTCGCTCGTGATCCGCGTCCGCAGTTTCCAAGACGAACTGGTTGCGCATACAAGCGATGTAAGTTCTCTTCCTCAAGCAGATATTCAGCATCCTGTTTGACTCCATACCACGTCGTATAGCACTTATTGCAGCGGGTGGCTGCAAATACTGATTTCCGGACGCTTAATTTGTTTCTTTTGTTTTGAAAATTTCATCATTTATTTGTATCAGGTACAAGTCGTTTCTGCATTAAATTTCATTTGATTCTGATGATTCTTTCATGGTGTTGCATTTTTCTACAAACAGCGGTATATTATTATATCTATTTATACAAACTAAACATTTTACATTTGAAGATGATTAATTACATAGTTTTAAAGTACCTTCCTTCCTACATATTATTTAATGTACTATGATGTTTTCTTACTGTATTTCGATTAAAAAGCTATTCTAGAACATAAGCCTCAACATTCAATAAAACGTGACGAGATTGCCATACCTAATACTTTGGGAACATTCCAAACAGAAAGATAAATGTTCTCTGTTATATGTTAAATCCCAGATCAAAATGTAACTCGATGATCTGAACAGAATTCCATATATCGCAGTACCCTACCCATTTCGATTCGTGTTTGCGTTGAATAAATGCAAGGACTTTTCCAGGCCTGCAAGTTTTAAAGAAAAGTGGAAAAATATTGATATCAATATTTATCAATACTCCACATAGAAAAACATTGTCAAGATCATATCTGTATATCATGAAACTATTTTCAAGAGGCTTTGATATCTTATTTATATTCTTTTGAACAAAAGAAACACAATTTCCAGTTTCAATTTTTTATTCTTTATGGACTTCTGTGTGTGTTTTCAATAAGTTTTTTATTGTCCCATTTTCCTATGAAGGCAGCTGATACCAGTACAAAATAAAGAGCCTTGAATGACATGAGATATAAGGTGAAATATTTGTGAATATTTCTATTTCTGTGGCTGTAGAAAATGGAATTTCATCTTCCGAAGCTATTTGCATGTATTTTTTTTAATATTTCTAAGAATACCAAAACAATTTAACTATCTTACTCCCATTTTTTCATTAATACTTATGCAGTGGAAACATCAGTCTGATTAATTTTCATGATAATAAAACAGTACTGTGATATATTCAACTTTTAAAACAAACGATTTAAACTTAAAAAGTCGTTCTCAATATTCTTTATTAAGATATATTTTTTTTAAATGTTTTTTAAAGTTATTTACAAAGAAATAAGATTATGCTATTGGCAACCTGTATATTATATTTTGTTCTTTAGAAAATTTACTGGCAACGAACATAAAAAATAAATTGAGTTTGGCTCCCAAGATAGCAAGAACGATGAAAAATTGTGCTTGTATTGGAAGTATTATCTGGTATGTTTTGAAAATGGAATGCAGTGCAAAAATAATTAAAATAATGCTTCAGGATAGGAAGAAACAATTCATTCCAAAGGTCAGTCATTATCAGCCAAACAATTTTGACGTATGTTTTGTCATTATTTCGGCTCTTGTGCAATAACTCTCAATCCTGAGTAATTAAGCAAAACTACCAAACCTCCAATAGAAAACAAAAGCAAAGAATAAAAGAAGTTCTTCATTTTTTTTTATCACCTGTAGATTACCTAAGGTTACTCTCTCAGAGAGATCCCAACCTAACCTACAGTCTAATTTCTGGTTTAAATATATATATATATATATATATGTATATATATATATATATATATATATATATGCTATATATATATATATATATATATATATATATATATATACTATATATTACCAGTACCCTCATTCCACATATCCAAAAATTATCTTCGACAGTAACCTCATAGCTTAATACTGTTGAGTGCCTTCCAATCCACCAAAACTAACGGAAGAATTTCAATCTCAATAATAATTCTCTGACAGCAAGTCCTTATTCCCCTTTATTTCCCATTAATTTCATATCATTACATCAAAATTCATTTCCTATCGTCTTTTTTTTTTTTTTTTTTTTTTTTTTTTTTTTTTTTTTTTTGTTTTTGTTATATAGTATAATTTACACGCCCGATGGATCAAAAATTGTAATTTTGCAGATGGATGGATGGATGTTACATATATCCTGCTGCCATCTGTTGATGCTAATAGTTAATGAAAAGATGAGCTCGAAAAATTCTGAACAAAAATAAATTTGAAAAAAAAAATGGTGAGAATATGCTTACAGCTGTATCCTCACATCAGGGAAGGTTGATAAAAAAATTTTGTGCATTATATGATCAATGATGCGAATTTATATGGCGGACAGATGTAAACACAAACATTCAAATTTATTAGTCAGATTTACCTAAAATTTATCGAATTTTTATTTTTTAATTATCCTGATTGATGAATAATAAGTTAAGCACATAATCTGCTTAAGTTATACCTAAATTGATGTAAACAATATCAGTTGGAAATCAGGTTCATGCAAAAATAACAATTATTTTCAAAATAGGAAATATCTGTCTTTGCATAAACCATAATTTCAATAATAAAAACGTCGCTTGAACACGAAAAAAAACGCAAAACCATATTAGTTTTGTGCAGTTTTCTTTTTATATTTCATTTTAAAATAGAAAATTCTACACAAAAACACATACCGAAATTATTATCTGCTGCCATATGTTTATACTAAATTTTTTTATAGCAACTATATTCAAAAGTAAGGAATTGCTATGTCTTGTAATTTAACTCATCAAAAATCCAAATATATTAGGTTATATTTAAAATGAAAGAAAATTGAAGAAACTTTTTTTTCTAATATCATTATATTCTGTGACAGATTTTTTTCCCTAAAACCTTTACACCAAGTTTTTTCTAATTGTCTTGTAGAAATTTCTTTCTTAAAGCAAAATCATCCATGCTTAGATCAATTCAATTTTTTGTAAGTATTTTGCTGTACTAATACACTATTAAACACATACAAAAATGCTGTATTTCATTTAATTATATAGTATACGCATGTAAAAGCAATTTCCTTCAGACACATTAAATTTTATTTTAAACAAGTAAATTAACTTAGTGGTGAAAATCAATTAGAGATTTTCTTTCACAGAAGATGTCTATTTAATTACAAAAAATGAAACATTTGGAAGCAATCATTTTTTTTATAATTTAGAGAGGTACAACTTTTTCCTGTTCTTTAAAATTATTTTAAAAATATTTTGCATTTATGTGAATTCGGAATGACATTAACTCTGTATTCTACCAAATGTATATTTTTTATTCGGTTGTAACGGATGATTAGACTACAAAGTTTGCAGATTAAATCAAATTTAAGCAATGTCTGCCGAGTCGTAAGAGAATCTAATCGACTTAGTTAAATTTTTATGAAAGACAAAAGAAAATTATAGCTGGATCGTATTTACTTACCTGATTAATCGAAGGATTTCTGAAAAACTATTTTTTTCTTGTATTCAACCATGAATGTTAAATGTTTGCTTCTTTTTTTTTCCTGTTGAGAAATATTAAAAATATTAATCAAAACAAAGTACCCTACAAGCATTTCCAACAATTTCAATTACTATCTATATATGCAGCATTAAATACACTTTAATAATTATTGTATTGTTAAAAATATATCAGCATCTGATTAAGTCGCATTTTAAATATTTGTATCTAATAAATAAATGCTGCGTATTTGAATCCGAATATGTACCATTTGTATATTTTACTCACTATTTAAATCATTTTTATCATCACATGAATTTCTATGAAAATAGTAAATTTTATTAGAAGCAAATTTTTCACTAACGATAAATTTAAATAACCTCTTACAAAATTCGAAGGATCAAAACATAATGGTCGAAAAGAAAGTATAAAATTCACTGAGTTTTAAAATCAGCAGTAAAAGGATTTCTTAAACTTGTTTAAAATGTGTCATTATCTAATGGTATATTGATCTTAACTGGTTCACTTACTAACCATGCAGATGTTTATTTTTATTTATTTTTTTTTTTTTTTTTTTGAACAATTTTAATATTTTCTCTCAATTATCTGCTTTCTTATGTATTAAAAAATATATATGCATGTGGTATATGAAACAATAAAAGCTCAAAGTATGTGAAAAATTCAATTTTAATTAACAATTAATCGTAAGAATAATTTAATTATAAATGCTCCCAACAATTAAGAATTTTTGATATGTCTTATGTATATATAAATATTATTCATTTGTTGAATGCTTAAATAACACTTTTGAGTGGAGATTTTACCTCCCCCTCATTAAGTTATCTTATAAAGAATTTAATTTTAAATTATTACTCTTATTTTATTTTTCATACATTTTATAAAGCAAAATACAGTCTACTTTTAAAATAAATTATGATTTTGAAGTGAAGTTGAAATCTATTTAGTTACTGAAATTGAAAACAGTTTGGTATTGTATTTCTTTTCTTGCTATTATAACATTTCAAAATTTCTGTTCATTGATATGTATCTTTTCAATATTTTCCCTTTAACACTATGTTGATTTCTTTTTACATGCTGCTAATGTGAGTTACTTATTTCTGCACAAATTAGAACTTCAAGTTGACTCAATATATTTAAAATATCTTAGCTTTTTCCTAATATTAGTATAAAAGAAAAATAAGTAAACAAAGAAAAATGTTACTTTGAAATAGAATTATTGAATTTCTAAAAATAAATATGCTAAACGAAATTACAAAAAAAAAGTTTGAAAACAAAAGCCGTAAAGTACACGAGGAAAAAAATTGTTTACTTATAACTGAAGAAAAGATAATGAATCCTTGTAAAAATATCTTGAGAAAAATTTACTAAAACATCAAAGATAAAAGAATTTTAATCGGTAATCATTCAGTTTTAGTTCCAGCTTCCATTGTTATCATTCAGATGAGCATCAAGCCAAACATCATGAATTTATTTTATTTCTTATCAAAACGAGCATTCTTTCTTCTTTTATTTCATAAAGATGCCAAAAATAAAATTTAACTTCAGAAAAAAAAGCTTCTCGTATAAGATGAATGTAAGAAAATGTACTCCATGACAAAGCAGTTGTATTTAAAAAATATAAGAGATATTGTATATGTCCTTTTGAAAGTAATGAAGCATGGAAAAAATAAATTTGACTTGTTTTGGCAATGGGAATGCTCTTAATAATTTAATATTATTATGCATCCTTTTCTTGATTAATTGCTTCGCTATTATGATGTCCTGAAACTCTTTTATCATGTAATAATAAAACTACATTTAAAACAGATCTTATCTCTAGTAGAAAGATTTTAACTAAATATATTGTGAGCACCATCAAAAGTACATCTCGATAGTCTAATGCTTTTCTCAAAAAAAAATGGATTTATCAAAATATTTTCAGTTTTCCTTGAATGCTTTCCTCTTTTTTTTTAACTTCCTCAATAATAAATGCCTTAGAAAAAGTATTCCTTCAGTAATTATTGTTTATGAATGTCTCATTTCTATAATCCTTTTAAAGAAATAATGGCTTAACATGTTTTTGTTCTATATATTAAAACATAATATCAACTATCATAAATAATTGTTATAATAGGTGATAATACCTGTATGTGCGATCGCCGCGACATCTATACTGTACATGCTTTGAGTTCTAGTGTTACCGTAGAGAAGAGAGACAGTTTTTCTGCCGGTTTTGAGAGTGAAATGAGAAATGTAAACCCATATGAGAACACTATGAGAAGGAATCCTATGCTTTAATTAAATTTATTTTGCATTCCAATGAGTATTATTTCAAATGTGTAAATGGGAAATTCTTTGAGTAAACCTATGAATCAAAGTGTGGTGATTGAGACCATAAAAAAAGGAATAAAAAAAGGAACTATAATTTTAGATTTTAAATCAAATTCAAAGGAGAAATACCGTCATTTTAGTCATTTAAAATCATTTTCATTTTTAAAGTTATTTAATGTAAGATTAAAAATTTCGGATTTAAGCATGGAAAAAGTAAGTAAACTTATCTCCAGAAAGGCTGTCCATTAACTTAAAAGAATAGCAAATATTATTAAAAAATTTTAAAGCAAATGTCATACGCAGTTATAAATTGAACCAACAAAAATATTTTTTAACTATGTGTGCATGCCAAAAAAATTTTTAAACAATACATATAGCAATTTCCATCAATAGTATCTAATATGGAAATTCATATCATTTTAAAGAAAACTATGTGTTAGTTATTTTATTGTTATGAATTATCTGTAAAACTATTTGCATTTGTAACAGTAGAAACAAATTGAGTAAAATAAAGTAATTTATATTTAATATAAAGTAAAAGCTGTTTTATTTGACCTTACTATATTGTCTATACGATTATATGTAAAACTGTAAAGACGATTACAAATTCTGAGTAATTAAAAATGTATAAATCGCTGTATTCAAATTTAAATTATTTAGCAGCCTAATATTTCGTATTTAAATCCGGATTTTTTTAAATTCGTGCATAAATAAATTTGCTGCTTAAATATAAACTGCTGTTTGTAGAAAATGCAACACCATGAAGGAATCATCAGAATCAAATGAAATTCGCAGCAAATGTCAATTATAGGATATTATGCAAATTAATAAAGTTTCAGAGCCATCGCGCGTGCGCGGCGCGCGCAGCGCCCTCTGAATTGATGCTGAAAGCGTATAAATAAAGTGCTGTAGCGGGACGTTGAAAAAAGTCTATGATTATTTGTTAGTGGCAAACGTTTAGTGAGACCTGAGTATGCCTCCACGACGGAAGAATAAGAAATTCAAGCAACTTACGGAGTTTGAACGAGGGAGGATAATCGGCCTTCGAGAAGGAGGATTTTCCTATCGCGCAATAGCAGCTCGTATGCAGCGGAACAGTTCCACAGTGATGCGAGTTTGGAAGCAGTGGACCGACGAGCACCGAACAACTCGAAAAACAGGCACTGGACGACAGAAGGTGACGTCAGAGCGCGATGATCGACACCTGCTCCGCATGGCGGTGAATGATCGCACAGCTTCCTCCAGGCAGCTGGCAGCACGTTGGTCTACTGCTACAGGTGTACAATTGTGGGCTTCGTCAATTCGTCGTCGTCTGCTGCGCCGTGGATTGCGTGCAAGGGTGCCTTTATACAGGATTCCCCTCACGGCGAATCATCGACGGCTGCGTCGGCAGTGGGCTCTTGAGCACAGAGACAGGCGAGCTGATTGGCACCAAGTTGTCTTTTCAGATGAATCACGCTTCAATTTGTGGACCCATGATGGCCGTGTTCGTGTTAGACGTTATGCCGGTCAACGCTGCCTTCCTGAGTGTATTATTGAACGACATAGTGGTCGAACACCCGGAGTTATGGTCTGGGGTGCGATTTCGTATCATGGACGATCCAATTTGATACGAATTGAGGGTAATCTCAATAGCAACAGGTACGTCCGTGAAGTGCTACAGCCCGAAGTCGTTCCTTTCCTTCAAGGCATCCCTGGAGCTATCTTTCAGCAGGATAATGCACGCCCACATGTTGCGCGGACTGTTCGAGACTTCTGTTCAGCACAACGCATGCAACTTCTTCCTTGGCCTGCTTATTCACCGGATATGTCGCCTATTGAGCACGTGTGGGATATGGTTGGTCGGCGTCTCGCTCGTGATCCGCGTCCTGCAGTTTCCAAAGACGAACTTTGGTTGCGCATACAAGCGATATGGAATTCTCTTCCTCAAGCAGATATTCAACATCTGTTTGACTCCATGCCACGTCGTATAGCAGCACTTATTGCAGCGCATGGTGGCTGCACCAAATACTGATTTCGGACGCTTAATTTGTTTCTTTTGTTTTGAAAATTTCATCATTTATTTGTATCAGTACAAGTCGTTTCTGCATTAAATTTCATTTGATTCTGATGATTCTTTCATGGTGTTGCATTTTCTACAAACAGCAGTATATTATTATATCTATTTATACAAACTAAACATTTTACATTTGAAGATGAATTAATTACATAGTTTTAAAGTACCTTCCTTCCTACATATTATTTTAATATTTTCTATGATCATTTTCTTACTGTATTTCGATTAAAAAAGCTATTCTAGAACATAAGCACTCAACATTCAATAAAACGTGACGAGATTTTTTTTTTTCATGCCTAATACTTTGGGAACATTCCAAACAGAAAGATAAAATGTTCTCTATTTATATGTTAAATCCCAGATCAAAATGTAACTCGATGATCTGAACAGAATTCCATATATCGCAGTAAAAATTCCTACCCATTTCGATTCGTGTTTGCGTTGAATAATGCAAGGACTTTTCCGAAATTTTCTAGGATTTTAAAAGAAAAATTGGAAAAATATTGATGTCAATATTTATCCAATATTTTCCACATAGAAAAACATTGTCAAGATCATATCTGTATATCATGAAACTATTTTTCAAGAGGCTTTGATATCTTATTTATATTCTGCGAACAAAAACACAATTTCCAGAAGTTTCAATTTTTCTATTCTTTATGGACTTCTGTGTTTTCAATAAGTTTTTATTGTCTACATTTCCTATGAAGGCAGCTGATATGACTAAAATAAGGGGAAACTGTGAATGACATGAATATAAGGTGAAAATATTTGTGAATATTTCTTCTGGCTGTAGAAAATGGAATTTCATCTTCCAGAAGCTATTTGCATGTATTTTTTTTTAATATTTCTAAGAATACCAAAACAATTTAACTATCTTACTCCCATTTTCATTAATACTTATACGATGGAAACATCCAGTCTGATTAATTTTCATGATAATAAAACAGTACTGTGATATATTCAACTTTTAAAAGCAAACGATTTAAACTTAAAGTGATTCTTTTTTCAATATTCTTTATTAAGATATATTTTTTAAATGTTTTAAAGTTGTTACAAAGAAATAAGATTATGCTATTGGCAACACCATATTATATTTTTGTTCTTTAGAAAATTTACTGGCAACGAACATAAAAAATAGAATTGAGTTTGGCTCCAAGATGTAAGAACGATGAAAAATTGTGCTTGTGGAAATTGTGTATCTAATTTATGTTTGAAAAAATGGAATGCAGTGCCAAAAATAATTAAAATAATACTTCAGGATAGGAAGAAACAATTCATTCAAAAGTCAGTCATTATCAGCAAACAATTTGTGACGTATGTTTGTCATTATTCGGCTCTTGTGCAATAACTCAATCTAGTATTAAGCAAAACTGCAAACCTCCAATAGAAAACAAACAAGAATAAAAGAGATTCTTCATTTTTTATCACCTGTAGATTACCTAAGGTTACTCTCTCCAGAATCCCAACCTAACCTACAATCCTAATTTCTGATTTAAATAATATATATATATATATATCTTACCAGTCCACTCATTCCGCATATCAAAATTATCTTCGACAGTAACCTCATAGCTTAATACTGTTAGTGGAACTTTCTTCAATCCACAAAACTAACGGAAGAATTTCAATCTCAATAATAATTCTCTGACAGCAAGTCCTTATTCCCCTTTATTTCCCATTAATTTCATATCATTACATCAAATTCATTCCTATCTACGTCTAATTTACCGAATCGAATTAACTTAATTACGTTTTGATTCGGAAGAAATTGTAATTTTATAAAATTCACACAAATTGATAAAAGTCCCCGAGGTTAGTGAAGAAAAATCGCAAATAGCCCAACGTCACAAATTTACTTTTAAAAAAAAAACTGAGAATATTTTTTTTAATATTTTTACTATGACTTATTACATACATTTAAAGAAAATATAATTACTCTATTTCTTTCATAAATATGCACTCATTGCCATAAATAGTATCACAGCAAGAGGTAAGGATGATAATGTTACTAAACTTAGCATGAAGGTACGTGTCAGGCAGATATGTAAATGATTACAAATGCAGCGTGATTGTGGGCTGCGTAATGCCACCAGAGGGTATTACGCCGCCCACAGGTGGTTAGCCCTGTGAGTAGCTCGCCACTTGGCCCTTTTGACTCTACTGTGAAGCGATGTTGGAACCTGTGGACAAGAGATAGGTTTGTTACACGGTGGAACGCCTTCTACAGACCAATAGTCGGGAAGACCATTACGTCATACGACAAGTATGCATAACGCCAACTGTCTCATTGTCCATTATCCATACACTGTCCGCTCATCTCCAACAGGTCTCTGTGTCAGTCAATACCATAGCAAAACGTCTGTTAAAAGACAATTGCTATCGAGGCTCCCATTTCTTACTGCCATTGACATCCACTCACCATCGCCTTCGATTGAAGTGTTTTTGCGTTCGAAGGCATTGGGCTGCAACGGAATGGAATCGGGTCTTTTTTAGCGACGAATCCAGATCGAATATGAGCAGTGATTAAAATCGTGTACGTGTGTGGAGGCCCGTCGGTGAACGTCTCATCCTACTTTTGCTGTAGAGCGGCACGCCGCTCCCACAACTGGTGTGATGGTACAGGGTGTCATCGCAAACGACATATGGTAACATCCAATATTGATCCGCGGCACCATGAAAGCCCAGAAACATTCTGCAGTCACATGTGTTGCCACTCATATCAGGACTCCCAGGTGCCATTTTTTAACAAAACACTGCTCGCTCACACACAGCAAGGGTTTCACAGGACTGCCTCCACTAAATATCCACCCTTCCCTGGCCTGCTCGATTTGTCACCGATCGAGCATATCAGGGATCACTTAGAACGGCAAATTGGACAGCCAACGAGTTTGGTCGAATTAAAGGCGCGTTTACAGCAACTGTTGAACGAGATGTCGCAGGACATCATACGGAACTTGTATACATCAATGCTCGACCATTTCATATCATGCATTCATGCTAGAGGTGGCACAGCAGCATTAATCCTCCTCCAATTAAACCTCCATTAATTTGTAATTTTTCCTACAATAAATAATCATTTTTCTTTGATTTCGTAACCATTTACTTTCAAAACATTGTACTTAAGTACAAAGTAGGTAACTCAGGAGTCATTCTCCATTACATAATCGTTGTTTAAAATTACGAGATCCTTTGCGAATAGCCCTCGTGTTGCTTTTAAGTGTGACATACAAAAACAATCAATCATTTCTGACTATCCTTACTACAGTATTTAAATAATAAAGTAAAAATTTTAATTTCCTTGTATTAGAAAAAGAACATTATAAATGGTATTAATAAATTAATTGAAGCTTGATTAATTCTTTAACTGCTATTGTGTCGACAGTACAATTCTTTCATTGCAAGTCTTTTTTAATTAAATTGGTGCTTCTGATGAAATATCGCTATATGTCTTTTAATAGCGATGTTTATCCCTTTAAACGTCCAAAAATGTTTAAGAAGATTCTCATAAAAAAAGAGAAAAAGTTTTTTTACCGTCAGGAAAAATTATTTTTCAATTTAATGAAAGAGGTTTAGTATTTTTTGCTACATCACCATCATATGAAAGAAAGATTTATCATCCGGGCTATTTTTGAATTTTTGAAAATATACGATTGTGTTACCGATGTTTCTTGAGCCTTACAGAACAATCAAAAATTCTGAATGATTATTCGAACAAAATATTAAAAAAAAGTATTTTCTCTAGGAAATGATTCTACGTTTTATAATTCCTTTTTCACAAATGAAATATTTTTTTAAAAAATATATGCGAAAGATATCGCTTTTCGAAGAATTGTAAAGACTTAGTTGCTGTAATGAATTCGGAAGTAAAATAAAAACGAGAAAAAAAATGCAACTGTTTGTATAATTTTCAACACATATGTTTGAATACAGCGAAAGAAAGTTATTATGTATCTCAAGCACTCATGAACATTTTTGAATGAAGAATTGAAAAAAGCTTCTTACGAATAAAGAATGAAATCGGAGGAATATGTATTGAGCCTAGATTATTTGTTCTTTAAGAACGTTCGTACTGTTTCGCCCGTTTTGTTCGGTGAAAAAATTCTAGTTCTCGTGCTTTGCATCGAAATTTCAATTACTTCAAAATAGATTAAAACGATATCTATTTTTTTTATAATGTTATTGATTCTCTATTGGTCGAACGCTGTGAAATAAAAGTAAAGTAGAGATAAATATATATAAACGTCAAAATAATACTTCAAAGATATTTGATTTATTTTTGGTTTGATTGATTGATTTTATTAATGTCGCTCTGGAAGCAACAAGGTATATATATATATAAAACGACACCTTAGCTGGTCCCCCCCCTCTCTGAATTTTCACACCACGCCAAACGGAGGACTTTGAGCCAAGACAGATTTAACATGTATCAACTCCGGCTACACGGCGGTTCTTTAGTGGAAGCAAGGTTCGAACCCCCGACTCGACAAAAATAGCCAGCCGCCGCATGAAAACTATTACCACTAGACTACGCGGCCCTCTGTTATTATAACAATCGTCAATAAAGGAACACCTTTCTTAATAAGTTCCAGAATTTTATCGCTTCTATACAAAAAAATAAAATGATTGAAAGAGAACTAAGTTCCAATGTTAAGTAATTATTTAGTTCTATATGTATTAAAATAACTTTAAAAGAGATAATTTTCTTCTTTAACGCTTTGACTTCTTATCGGAATTAGGTAATGTTTATACATTGCCTAAATTTCATATTCGATTTGATTATTGTTTCTATAAATATTCCTTGAAATATATTAAAAGGGTATATTCGATATCACTTTGTTCGAAAAATTTATCTATAAAACAATTATATTGCTATTAATTTTTGGGAATCTTATTTTTTCAATTATGCATACTATTTTCTAATTATACTTTTGTTGTATGTAATAAATAAGTCCTTACGTGAGTTTTTAATTCTTAGTGTCCTTAAGAATTTCACATCTAAAATACCCTTTAAGGTATCTTTTCATAAAAAAAATTACTTGACAAAGTTTAATTTTTTTTTACTTCCCTATTAAACGTTCAATTTTAAAAACATTTATTTATATATACACACACACACACATTCCCACACACACACACACATATATATGTACTTTAAATTATTTATTTTATCTTTAAATAAAAGTAGAAATTTCATACAACACCATTTCAAATTTTAAATCATACTGAACAATTTAGATTCACACGAAAAAACGACGAAATATTTTAATAACTTTAAAGTTATGAATACTTTTCAAAGGAATTTATATGGAATTTTATAAGGATCAAATAAAAATAAGAGATTTTAGCACTTTATGCTCCCTTAAAGATTATTGAACACCTTGTTTAACACCTGGAAATAATTAACTTGGAGAATAATTAATCAAAAAGGTCGTTGAAGAAGGATTAGCATATAAAATCGAGAATCTAATTAATTTTCACCTTATAAAGAAATCGCAATTGTTGTTATTTCTCCTTCGTAATCTTGTTTAGTTCTATATATAAAGATAGCAACGAATCAAATTAATTTGAAGTCATCTCTTAGTCTAATTCATACTAACTTTACTCTGTTACGTCTTATTTTAGAGTAAGAGAGTAAATCGATAACTGTATATAAATACTAGATCATATAAATATATAGCACTTGTAGCCTCTATCTTTCATTATTAAATACCATAGCCATCTTAAAACCTAATTAAATAGTGAATAATTTATCAAATTCCAATGGAAGAGACGTCAGAAAATGACAAAACACAGTTTATTTAACTATCGGCACAGATTAAATAAGGTTGCCCTTTTTCGAATACCATGTAACTGATTTTAATCCTGGCTTAAAATTAAACAATAAAGACTTAGTACTAACTCATACACATCGATTGAGACACTTCTTGCTTATAACAAATTTGACTCATATTACTCTAACCAGGAATCACTTCGAACCAATTTCAATACAAGCGATTAATTACAAAGGTTCACTCAATTTTACAAGTATCTATCATCTTGTCGTTTTCTTCTATCTCCCTTTTGTTTCATTTCAATTATATATCACTATTCCTAAAATATCACAATTCCTAATTCATACATATATATAGCTATTCCTAATTCAATTCACATTATGCTTCTTATATTCATCTAATTTATCTAATCACGTTTCCTTTTGTTGGCAAGTAGCTGTATTTGTAAGCAATTATAACAACAAAAAGTATCCGATATTAGTGAAGAGGAAATCTCGAATAGCTCAAAGTCACAAATTAAAGCAAATGCATTGAGTTATGAATTCATGTGGAAAGAAATTACGACGCATTCCTCTTTTCAAAAAAAAATACATATCCATCACATAAGATCGTGAGTCTTTAATTTTTTAGAGGGTTAAACATTTGTAAATAAGTCCAAAAGTAATTCCATAAGAGTAATAACTGTCTTCCAATTATTAGGATAACTTCTTATGAAGAAAGAAATATTTCCACTGCTACTAACTCGGCGTTTACAATAATATAACCTTTAGCTCCCGGGAATACTACATCATATGTCATCCTGGTTCAAAACAGTCTTTAACATTGGAAATACAATAAATGTCAATTGTAATATGAATTTTCATAATTTTTATGGGTCTTTAAAACATTATTCTCGTATTCCTTCAAAGTTTTCCCAAAAGGTTCAAGGTTAGTTCAGCGAGGACAATGAATACACTTAGAAGCACAACACAGTAAGATAAAATGTATAAATGCGAGTAATGAAACACTTTTTTTTTGCTTGGTATATAGATCGTTGCAAAAATGATACAATTACTGTAAGAAATATAATATGTTTACTTCATATAAAATATTAGAAATTCTAATTTTTTAACTTAATATTTTAAAATTATATATGCCGTCGAAACGAGGTAAAAGTAAAATGCATGTAAACTATCACCGTGTGTGTGTGTGTATATATATATATATATATGAAAAATTTTATTTTTATTGCATACATATTTACTTACTATAAGCTTATATATACACACCTCCTCTATCCCTCCAACGCTCCAAGTGAATCTTCCATTGTTCGAAGCATTGCTGGAAGTCTTCTGCCAACTCTTTCAGGAAGCGTGCCGCTTTCTCTTTCACACCTTCAACGGAGTCAAATATTGTTTCTTTTAATGCATATTCCATCTTAAGAAGCAGATAGAAGTCGAATGACGCAAGTCCCGTCGAAAAAGGCGGATGGTTTAACACTTGGATGCATGGATTTCGTATTGTCTGTCAGGAGGAGGCTAGAATCCTCTTGATAGACAATACGGAATGACTTGTCCTTTAAAATTCGGGTAGTTTTTCTTTTTTTTTTTTTTTTTTTTTTTTTTTTTTTTTTTTAGGGGTTCAGCAAGAACATGAAGATAATAATGTTGATTAATAATTTAACCTTCAGAAACCCTGTGAAAGTTCAGAATCCCATAAATATCGAAAAAAAATCATAATTGCTTTGAATCTTTCAAGCTTTTTTGGCTCACGGAGAAGATGGGCTCTTCCAGTCATGGATTGGCAATTCGTTCCAGGATCATAAGTAAAAATCCACGATTCGTCATTCGTTATTATCCTTTCCAATAAATATGGATCATTTTCAAGGGCATTCAGAGTGTCAGTATAAACATTTTTCCAAGCTTCTGGTTGTACAAACGTAATAATTTTAGGCACCATTTTAGCACACTCTTTTTTTGCATGTTAATATTGTTATATAAAACTTTCCGTATGAATTCTTTGTCAAATTCTACAATTTCTGCAATCGTACGAATACTTAACCGACGGTCAGATCGAACCATATTACAAATATTTTCGATATATCAACCGTTTTTTATGTGGAAGGGCGACCCAAATGTGAATAATCGTCAAGGTCTTTTTGGCCTTCTTTAAAACTCTTGAACCACTCAAAAACATGTGCACTTGATAAACATTGATTTTTATTCACTTCTTCCAGTAAAATATTATAAGTTTTAGTAGCGGTTTCAACAAGTTTCACACACGCACATGTGAAATTTCACTACAATACTTTGCTCTATTGTTACACTTATCTACACTTACTTTACTCATTATTCCGGCGAAACAAAAAAAATTACTCTTATACGAACAAAGGATATGGATTTGTTTATAGAAGCGAGGAGCACTGTATTCGAAAGAGAAGGCTCCACACTAAGCAGCTGTCAGTCACTGTGTGTATATATATATATTATATATAAATGGTAACAATAAATTATATTTTTATAAAAACAGAATTCATCTTTCATCAACAAAAAGAATTCCCTCAAACTCATTAATTTTAAGTTGATATGAAGAATTTATTAATTTTTATCCTCAATCTTTGCAGTACTTCATTCAACAAATCACTCAATGTATTTTATCCTTCTTTTCATTCAAAACTTTCAATTAATTCCTATCAAGTTTAATAGTGCGTTTAGAAAGCCACCTAAATGAATTCAAACGATCTAGACTCAGCTAAATTGTTCATCTTACAAAATTGCTAACTTATTAAAGAAATAGATATTAACTTGATCGAAGACTCTATTTAATTTATGATGGTGTGCTATCTAATTGGAATTAAGTATTGCAATTCGAATTATAAATTTAATATCGTTCTTCTCGAGATGTAATTTAATGCTATTTATGGACATGGTGCTTTTAAATGTTTCTAAGTGTACTTCAGTTTTTAATTTTAATCTCTGAATGCTTTTATGATTTGAAAGAGAATTAAAATGAGTTAATTTAACGCCTGAATTAGATCTCGAAATTATACATATTCGTTCTTCATAACTATTTAACTTAAGAAAAGAAACGATCACATAAGAGGAGATTATATGCTACGGAAACAGAACAACCATAATAACAAAATTAATTCTTCGTAATTGCCTTTCTACACATTTACTTTCAGTGATTTAATTTTTTTTAAAAAATGATATTTTTGAGAGAGAAGACAGTGTCAATTTTTCCCTTTATTTCTTACGAAACAGGAAATTCATTTTTTTTTCCCTTCCTTATTATTTTAAAATTTGTTTTAAGCATGTAAATAACTCATTTTCATCAAAAATCGTACTAACAGCTTGAAATTTAGTATACTCTAGAGTTATTAACAAGCATATACCTCAGAAAGGAATAAAGCTATTTTTCAAAGATTAAGCATTTTTGATTCTCCCAGTTACTCATTTATATCACGCCAAAAAAAAAAAAAAAAAAAAAAAAAAAAGAATATTACTATAAAAATGACAAAAAGGGGAATTTTGTTGTTTTAATGATATTTATTATTAATGTAGTTAATTAAATTGTATATATTAAACAAAACTGGTAATTTTATGTATAAAACACTTTGGACTTTTAAAGAAACAAAAATTTCTAATGCATTTAATTATTCACTATACAGTTTTGTGCATATTAAATGCACTACTATTATTAAATACTTTTAAAAATTGGGAAAAAAAGAACTGGGAATTTAATTGAAAATATAAAAAATGAAGAAACTGCACAAACATAAAGTGATTAAATTTTTAAATTTTTGACTGAACCAATCTTATTAAAATACATTTATTTAAACAGCAAACATCTTGTTTTGATTATTAACTACAACCTGAATTTATTTAACCTCATTTTTTTTTTTTTTTTTGTGTATGTGATATAAGATGAGAAATATGTGAATTAGAATAGAAACGCCATTTACTTACAGGAATTGAAAAAGGAATTATTGTTGTGTCAAAACCAAATTTATCAAATTTTTAAAAAATTATTCCTTAGAATTTTAAATTTTTCTTTACTTTTTGCTAATAAAGAAAAATAATTACTGTTGAGTATAAACAATATATGTAGAATTTTAAACAGATACTTTTGGGTCTCAAAAATTTTGGTTTTTAAAAAATTATTTGAGTATTCAGAATCAATGCAATAATTAAAGAATTTCTCAAGATTTATAATTTTATATTTCTTTATTATTACTATATAAATAGTTATAATAATATTTATGCAAACTAAAATATGAATAATACTATTCCATATGTCAACTTATGATCTTTTATTTATAGTTCTAGAAACTCGACTCTGTTATTGTTGTCATTTGTATGAATTAAATTATTAAATGATTCCAAGAAAAAGTTTTAAAAAATATTTTTATATAAATATGTGTGTGTGTGTGTGTGTGCGTGCGTGCGTATGTGCGTGTGTTTGATTTTTGGTACTTAGGTTTTAAATTTTAGATTGTGTTTAAATATTTAAGAAATTTTTTTATCTGATTTGCATAAATATTAATTTTTTTTAATAATTTCTTTAATGTTTAGTTCTTTTTCCGTTAGCTACCCAAGGGGCTATTGTTTTAGGTGAGGCTTTTTGGCGTACCAGATAACTTTTCGATTTTAAATAATTTCTTTTTTACATTCAGCTTAAATATATTCAATTTAATATTTTATCGTTTCCTTTAATTTTAATTATATTTATCTGATATAATATTAAATTTAAAAATTGATCTCTTGCTTTAATTTTAATAACATTAAGCTCAAATATATTTAACTTCATACTTTATCGTTCCCTTTAATTTTAATATCGGAAAAGTTTACTATTGTCCATATTTCATCGTTTACTTTATTTCTCATACTTATAGTTGAGAAATTGAATAATAATTATATAAAAACACACACCTTGGGTGGATAAATCTGCTTTTTGAAAAACTATACATTCATATATATATATAGAGAGAGAGTCAGTGGTGTTCAAAATTGTGGACACTTTTGGAAATTCTTATGTTTTTGTTTTTTTTTTATTTTGTATGATTTTAAAAAATTTTACATTCCACAAAATGAAAAGTCAATACATCATGTTTTAAAGAGAACTTTATATTTAATTCAATACAAGAAACAACATTCAAAAATTTTCAATATAAAAAAAGTTATATGTACTTTAAGAAACAAACGCGGTTTGAAATTGTTTGTGATGTCTAGCTTTCGTAGTCAATCACTGTTCTTGCTCTAGGAACCAATCAAATGTCCCCAATGGCTAAGGAACCAATCAAATGACTTGTTTCAACTGTAATTTATACACTGTATATGTATTTTATTACTGTATAATTATTTACTGTATATGTATATTTAAATAAACACACACACACACACACACACATATATATATATATATATATATATATATATATATACTGAAAATTTATGAAAGAATAATTTCAAATATTTAAAAAGACAAAAATCCAGAAAGAAATGTAAAAATGAAAGAAAAATAAATGTATATATATATATTTAAATATATATTATGGTTTATATTTAAGAAAATTAAATATATATATATATATATATATATATATTTAAATATGCATATATATATAGCATTATTTACTTGTAATTATGAATCTGAATATTTTAAATATGTCTTGAATCTTCTCAAAAATGTGTAATGTATGATACTAAAATAAGGAACCTTTTTCTTATTTTGTTCTTTCTTTACTTACTCAAGACTACTCGTAATCTCTTATGTTTTCTCTCAAATAAAAACCATTTTTAAAAATCACAATAATTACATATGAAATATTTTTAAGTATTGCCCACAAGATTATCACAAAATTAATTTTTGTTACTTGTATTAAGTTTTTATTATTCAGTCAAGAATATATTTACTTATATTTATTTTCTACTGAAACAATTTGAAAAAATTTTAGTGAATTACATACTATCATTTTCAAACAACAAGATAGTATTTTGTATGAGTTTTTTTTTCCTTCTAGTCTGCTAAAACATTTAAGAAAATTCAAAGTTCTTCAAACCAAAATCTTTTTAACTCTAAATTGCCGGGGCTAATGTAAAAAATATATCAGCAACTCAGTTTTTAATGTGAATGAGAACTCACCTATCATAATGGCATCTGTCCTCTCATCTACCATGCTATCTTCTCGTCCCGAATATAAAAATCCACATAATTCTTTTGGCTTATAGTTGGCCGGAAGTTGATTTATTTTCCTGGGATTGTTCATTTTGGCGCGCACTCCGAGTGTCACCCCTCGAATTACGTCTCGAAATGAAATTGTTCATTCGGGTGTTTTTTAACGTGTTTTAAGTGAACAAAAAGAGGAACAAAATTTAGTGTATGTTTGCTCTGGTATTGAAGAACCATGATCTGATATGACATTTTAGTTTCATTTACAATAAAAAATAAAAATAAATGTATCATTCTTCTCAACACTGCACTCGATGACGATAAATTTAATACTAAGACCAAAAAAAATAAAAATAATTATATATTATAAGAAGTTCAAAAAGGAGAATGTAGAAACAATCGACCATCTCAATGAAAACTACACCATAGCCTCAAAAACAAACAGACGGACAATGACAACTGTTTTTGCGCTGTTTAACTGGCAACCTGTTTAATTTTTCAACTTTATTTTGTATTTTTAACACCTGTTTAATTTTTTAATTTGTATTTTACGCTTTGAAATTGTTTGGCTTTCATTTCGGGTTAATTCTTATTTGGCAATTCTATTTCGCCAGAGGGCGCGTATTAAGTACGCAGTCTATTTTTTCACCACTTTAACCAAATTTTTATTAAAAATCTAGTTCATGATCGTTTTTTACTGGAAAACAGCAATTGTTTAGTGAAAATCTGAATGAACATGTCTAAAAACAGACGCGTACTCAGTGCACCGTCAGGCAAAATAGTACCGCAAAACAACCCGGGAACTAAGGATTGATCAGAAAACTTTAGTCGGAATCTATTTCTATCAAAAGATGTAAATTATAAGTGTTCTTATTTGATTACGCTCAAGTTCTTATATTTCAATTCCAAATATTTTTCAACACAGATTAAAAAAATTTTAAAAAACGAATAACAATCCTTGCGTGTTCTTTGCTTCACTTCATATTTAATAACTCAAGATTATTTTCTTTACATTGTCATTTAGTTTTTTACATCGAAACAAGTAATAATAGAAATTTATCGAACTTTAGTAACTCTTTAGAAAACATTATACTAATAACTGAAAAAATAAATTTAAATATTTAAGTAATGTCTACTTAATTACTGAATTGAATTAGTCAACATTATACAACCAAATGTCTAAATTCTCCACATTATTTTACATTGAAAAACTTCTTTTTAATAACAAAACTTTAAACAATTCATCATTTTTGAATTAATACACTTTCCATCACAACAAAGGATATGAATATTAATTAAATGCCCAATTTGTCCATTTTTAAATTCCTACTTTTAGCTCACACTCTCCCTGTATATATCTTGTTCAAATTTTCAATCGTTAATAAAATACTTTTTATTCATCCACTCAAGTTCAAATACATTTTTTAAACTTATAGTGGATGACACTTGATGTTAATGCATTTTTTTCAAATATTAATTCATTTATTTGGTGAAAATGCTGTTTAGCCCAACCACTTGGAGCGATTTCAAAAATTGCCGAACTTGGCGATTTTTTTGGCTGAATGTTAAGACCGCGTAGCGCACCAGGGTAGCCATATTTAGCAAATTACCGCCAAATAATTCCTGTCCCCAAAGGTGGTTGGGCTAAACCGCATTTCAACTATTTAATTTACCGGAGGAATCAAGAGACAAGCCAATGCTTCTACTATGTCGTTTGTCTTGCAATGGCAAAGTTGGTAGAGCGTCGGCGTAGAATCTTCAGATCGAATCTCGTCAAAGCATAAATTTTTTTTTATCTGATTTTAAAATAATTAATTTTAGTTTTATGGGAGAAAAAAAAATCTCCTTCTATAAGATATTTAGCAGAATATAAATTTAGGAATAAATATCGTCAGTGACGTAGCGTGTAGATCCCTGGAAAAAAATTTCTTTTGCCATTTAATATTGTAATTCTGTTATATGTTTATACATGTTTATATTAATTGTAATTATTAAATAAAAATTAATTAAAATAAAAAATTTCTTTGTTGACTTATCATTCAGGGCTAAATACAAGCTGAAGGAATATTTGCAAAGATTAATTCATCCCATCCATTTTTACAGTGTTTTAAAGAGAGAAACCTCACCCTTTTATATTACTTTACATTTATCGTATTTTGAAATTATAAACGATTCAATGAAAGATTGATCAAGTTCATTTGTATAAGTGAAATCTTCGTTATCTTGTTGATACAAACTAACGCAAAAAACTTGTAAAAATTCGAAAACACGGTGGCTAACAACCATACAGATTAGCAAACAAAATTGAAAGTCGCATGAATTCATTTACTAGCTAACGACGCACAAGAAACAGTTTTAACTGATGAAGCATGAGTGTTTGTTCGTTTCTTTCTTTTTCTTTTATTCAACTTATCTTCCGATCCTGAAATTCTATATAGCCTATATTTACGTGACATCAAAATGCCATACTACCTTTATATATATATATATATATATATATATATATATATATATATATATATTCACTGATGTGTAAAAATTATGTTCGAAGCAAAAAAAATTAGCATATCCGGGAAACGAAGAGGCAGATTGGATTGAAAGACCAATCAAGAGATTAACTATGGTGAGGTACAGTAGCGAGATATGCAGTGAGACGTAATGCGGGAGTGTCGGAGCGGGAGCTCAGCATTTCATCGAAAGCGATTGCAAGGCGTATATTAGTTTAAGCAATGTTGAGTTGCTACCTCGGTTTGAAATGTCGAACAATCAGTATGTTAGACGACATTTGGACGATTTTATCCAATGTCGAATAAATGGAAAGATATATGAAGGTCGAAGTGTGATCGTGGAGTTCATTATACTCACAGCATTGCTTGACGACTTTGGAGAGGATTTGAAACTGTCCAATGTTTCAGCAAAGGTCGTCCACGTGCAATCGCACCATCCTGCTCATCGGAAAAGGCTTTTTCTGGGTACAGAGAACACCAGAATTGGATAGTTAATCAATGGGATCGAGTACCCTTTACGGACGAGAGCAGGTTCAGTCTGAATAGAGATTCTGGTCGCATGCACATCTGGAAAGAGTGGAGAACCCGCAAGAACAGCTGGAACATCATCCAAAGAGACCGGTTTGGATGTCACGGTGTTCTCGTTTGAGGAGGCATCACGCTTGGTTGCCATACCAATCTTCACATCTTCGAAGGAGTTTCAGTCACCGGATGGATTCAGTATGGATTGGACGGTAAGGTCTCCGTATCTATATCTCATCGAGCATGTGGGGGACTTTCTAGGGAGATCCTTCGCAGCACGTAACTAACCGCCCGTAACTATTCCGGAGACCCACACTGGTGGTACAGCATGAATGGGCTACAATGCCTCAACAATTTATTGACACTATCATACTCGGTGGAAGACTAAGTGGAAGAAAGAAATTTTACTGTTGTTGAAGCATGGAGAAAGTGTACGATTATGGATTGTATTACACAGGCTTCTTTTGCCATCAAGCAGTTACACCAATCAACCTTAAATGCTAGTTGCCAAAAAAAAATTGCCAAAGTACGTTAAAAATGGGAATTTTTGTAAACAAAAATCAAGTGACTGTTCTGAAATTACAACTCTATCCAATGCAATTCATGGCGAAGGTTTTAACCACGTGCAAACTGCTGACATCGAAGAACTGATGCTAGAGATCCCTTTGGTTGAGGACGATTTGATCGGATTTATGACAGTTTAAGCTAATAAAGTCGATAATGAAGTAGTCGAAGGTGAAGTTCAGCTATTAACAGTTGATTTAATTCGCGGGGATTTAAAATTCGCTAATAGTATGGAACAACATTTTCTTACTTATGATCCTGACATTAAAATGCATTAAAATTTAAGTTTCGTGCATCAGGATATCAAGAATTATATAAGCAACTTGAGAAACCAAACAAACAAACTTAGTAATAATAAAAAAAAAACCAACAAAGGCCGTTAATACCGAACAAAAATCTTCATTTGAATCATAGCCGACAGTTGTGCTAGACATATTGACTCATCTACTGATGATAGCATTTTTGATCTAGTTCGTAATAAGCGTGTAAGCTTGTTATCAAGTAGCGATGAATAGTGGTTAGTTGGTAGCTTTATTCTTAATTTCATTTTGGATTTTTATATGTTGTATGTACCTATAGACTAAATTTTCACAGTACACTATTTTTAATTTTTTGTAACAAAAATGAATTATTTTTACTTTATAAATATGTAATATGGATTTCATTATTACTTTTTTGCACGGTCTTTTGGGAAAGTATACAGAGTTTGTTCATCTTACACGTTTTATCAAGGTTGTAGAACATATCCTCAAATTTATCATACGTCGCGTGTATTTTTAACACAATCTTTTTTGCACGTTTTCATAAGGAACGTATCTACCGCTTAAAAAAGGGAGTTAGGTATATATATAATATATATAAACGAACGTAAATACAAATTATAACCATAAAAACCTTTTAAAAAATTATTTAGAACTAAAACACTAAAAAGCTACAGAGCTAAATGAGAAAAAAAACCAGCAGTAAGTTATTAATTTAACCAAAAATCAAATTAAAAATATTATCCTAATTTAAAAACAAACAAAATATTCGAAAGAAAATAAGCTAAAAATTTATTTAAGTACTATTTCGCATAATAATGCTAAAATTCAATAAAGATATAACTCATTAATTATAAATTACAACTAATTTAAAAACCAGACAACATTAAACATCATAGAAAAATCAAATGAACAGAATAAAAGAAAACCAAAATTTAGGATGATGTAATTTAATGCTGTTCCTCACTTTGCAATGGAAAATGTGTCTGTAAGTTAGTTGTAGGGATCCAACCACCACATCTTCTGTAATTACATTATAACTAAAAGTATAGACCAATAATAAACCAAAAACGAACAGAAATTGAATAATAAGAAAATGTTTTCAGCAAACGAATACATTACAACCAATGTAAGAAAATTTAAGCATAAAAACAAAATATATCTGTTAATAATAATCTAATAAAAAGTTTTTTTTAAGTCTAAAAAGAGGTAAACTTAAACCAATAACATATTTATTCTCAACAATACAATCCAATATGACGCAAAAACACAAATTTAAATTTGTCAAAAATTTTGATTCATTGACTGACAGTAAATAAATAAATATTTACTAAAAATAATTAAGAGTCCAAATTAAAAAACTGTACTAATTAATCATGTAATAATTTAATAATATTTGAAGTTTATAAGCCTACAAAATGAAAAAAAAAATTAGAATTTCAGGAAAAAGAAAGGAAATTATTCTAAAGAAATACTTCTCCATCAGGTGACAACTTTTAAAATTAAACTAAAAGTAAATTTAATAAATTAAAAAGACATTGTATGTAAATACCATCATTAAGAAAGATAAAAAACTAATACAAAAAGAAAGCCTTATTATAAAAATATATAAATATATAATATGTTAAATATAACTCTGTGTGTGTGTGTGTGTGTGTGTGTGTGTGTAACGAATGTTCCTTATGAATAGTTGATTTATAGAATTTTCTGTGTCGAATTCTGCCGTTGTAATTTGTTCAGTTCTTTATTACAATGTTAATATTTGTTATTTATATTTTTAAGTATCTGTAAGACAAGCAATCTTAACTCGCATAAAAACTGAACTTGTGTGATAAAATGCCTAACATTAGTGAAAATTACAAAACTTTAACGGTAGAGAAAGAAAATAACCGAAAGTAATCGTACCGCATTAAAGTATTTGTACTTTCGTTTAAAAAAACATGATAATGGTATCACAAATACAAAATTTTAATGAAGATATCTCAGAAAATTAAAAGAAGGAGTAAAAAAAAACATAAAACATACCGACAAATGTTTAAAAGCATCTACATACATTTAAAATGGAATAAAACTACTAAATTCCTGAATTTTAGCTTTTTATCCATTAACATATTTTATATGAATGAGTACAGTGATAAAAAGTAACATAATTTAAATTCAAAGAAGAATTTTAAAAATAAAATGATAATAAATCACTAAATACACATATCGAAAGAGAACAACTTAAAATGAAAAGGCAGTTTTCACGAAAATGGCTTCTTAAATCAACAAAATAACTGTGGGTTTTTATTACCAAACATCTGCTTCATAAAAAATGCAAATAGATAAAACAAGAAATAATCACAAAATGGGGAGAAAAAAAACTTCAGAGTAGATTTTATTAAAAGAGAGAAGAAAAAAAATCATTCTTAGGGACAATTTTGTATTTTATTGCTCAAAAATAATAAATGTCATCGCACTTTTATTTTTTGTATCATATTTTTTGAATAAAAACTTATTTTAACTTAGTTCCGTCTTGTAAATGTTCACGTATGAATATCGAAAAATGTATAAAAATTTTATTCTAAGCCAACAATTCATAAATATTTTCCAAGCACATAAAGCACTCCCACAATGCGAAATCTTCTGTTTCATTCCTCGGAGATTCAAAATTTGTTAAAAGCTTTTTTCGGAAGTTAAAGTGAATAAGCTTAAAAGCTCACGTTGAAATAATCGTCTAAAACGGAAACGTGATCAGATTTCCCTTTTGCTGCGGGAATGGTTTATTTTTGACCATACTGTTTACTTTTTCTGATATTTAGGTAAACATTTGAATAATTCAGTTCTTCCAATTTGAAAGGATTAGGAAACAAAAAGATTGTGAAAATTTTATTGAGAACGTAATTCTTATAGATTTTATTATATAACAACAAAAGACCATTCATGAAAATAGAAGTTTCTTTATTGAATTCACGAGAATTTTTTTCATTTTACATCATATTGAATATTGTATAATATACTTTAAATTTACCATGCAGATTTGTCAATAATACTTTTTAACGCTTGTCTACTGTAAATAATTTATGCTGTTTCCCATGGAAATGTTTTGATAATCTGCGTGCTGTAGATCCATGCGCAATGCATCTTATTTGTGAAATAGAACAACGTCTTAATTTATTCAATAAATTTACTAAATTAAAATAATAATTTCTGTGATTTTCCGCAAATCAAACATTTTATAATTTTTTTTTAAGCATAAGATCTAAAAAAAGCAATTTTCTTCATTGCTGCAAATATTCTCCTTACAGGAAAAAATCAAATCTAAATATCCCGATTAGATAGTTACTTTGACACTTGAAATTTTTTTCAATACGAATATGTATTGTAAAAGTAATGAAACTATTTTAGTGTATATATATATATATATATATATATATATATATATATATACGTGAGGGCGATGATTTAACTTGAATTTAATTTCATTTTCTAATTTTTCCTTTCAGTTAACTATCATAGAAGGAAGTTCATCTTATTATCTGATGTAAATCTATTTCAGCTTCTAATATATGTGACCACGCACTTTTAAATTGCATAAATCAGTTCTTCAACGGTTTTCAAACTCAAAGAGAGATTTCCCTATAGACTTTTCGCTGACAGCTAAAATACCTAAAGATCCCTAAATCTAATACCCCGAGATTCCAAACAAAGAAGTTTTCGGTCTCTTTCGATTTGTTATGAAGGTAAAATAACGCATGAGGCATCCGTAACTTTCAGGATATAACTATTTTCGCTCTTCTGAATTAACTATAGAAGCGAGTGGATGCAAATTGCACTTCATCCACCGCTATCGCGACGTAATTGCCTCTCTGTCTTGCATTATATTAATAAACTCATTAAGTTTTGAAATATTTAAAGTTTCTTTATTGTGCTAATTAATATTTTGGTATCATTAATTCTTTACATACATACACACAAACACACACACATATATATAAGCTGCATTTTTTTCCAATGTTCATACAACTGAAAATCGGGTGCAGCTTAGAATCGAAGAGGGGGAAACTGTGTTTCTACCACTTTCAAATGGAAGAATGAAACAGACCATTCTGGCCACCTTCATCACATTCCGCGGTATATCTTCAGTTTCAGACTATCCTTAACTTCATTGTCTGCACGTATTTAGAAACTTTTTTTGTAAAAGCTTTTTTTTAATCACCTAAACCTGATAATGGCATCAACACGAGTTCACTATGACGCAAGTAGAAAATGGAAGGCGATTTTAATTGCAGAAGAAAATGGAAACAGAGCAGTGGCCAGAAAATTTGATAAGGATGAAACAAATATACATCGATGGCGTAAATAAAGTGATATGATTTTTGCTTCTAAATCTTCAACAAACTTGACTTGACCAAAAAAAAAACGACCAAAAAAAAAAAGGAAGATATCCTGAAGTCGATGATGATGTTACCCAATTTGTACGTTATGCTCGATTTAAAGCATTACTAGTTAGAATACAAATGCTGAAATGCAAGGCAAAATAAGCCATTCACAAATTTTAGAATCGAGAATTGTAAAGCATCAATAGGCTGGCGAGAAAACTTTATGAGAAGGGGAAATTTTTCTTTGAGACGGAGAACTTCAATCTGCTAAAACCTTCCTGCAGGTTTTGATGATAAACTCATACAGTTTCAACGCCACGTTATCGGCATACGGACAAGATATGCGTATGAATTCAAGAACACTGGAAACGCAGATGAAACTCCGTTATATATTCATATGTCACGGAATTATGCAGTAAATTCAAAGGATGAGAAAGAGATAAAACTCTTGACTACATGATACGAAAAACAATGTATCATTATAATGATGTGCGTTACAACAGATTGCCATATATATATATATATATATATATATATACACTCATGGACAAAAAAATTAGCGCACCAAGAATCAGTCGTCAAAATGAAACGAAATTTCACATACGTAACGACTACTCTGATATAAGTAAATGATTAGAAAATCAAAGAAAAAGGATAATTTATTTCAGAGAAAAAAGCAAAAGAACGGAAGATTTAATACCCTGTTGAACCCACTGTAGCTCGAATGCACGATGCGATAAGATCGGGCATTCAGGCATTCAAGTTCTGTATGATGTCTTGAGACATTTCGTTCCATATTTGCTGTAACCTTGCCTCTATTTCGTTCAAACTCGTGGGATGCCCAACTCGCCGTCCCAAATGATCCCAGATATGCTCGATTGAAGACAAATCTGGGGATCGGGCAGGCCAAGGAAAGGTAGTAACAGTGTGGAGACAGTCTTGTGACACCCTTGCCGTGTGAGGCCGAGCATTGTCTTGTTGAAAAATGGCTCCTGGGAACTGTTGCATGAGTGGCAACATATGTGGTTGCAGGATGTCACGGACATACCACTGGGCTGTTATGGTGCCACGGATCAATACTAGGGGTGACCGTGTATTGTAGGCAATGGCACCCCATACCATCACACAAGCTGTGGGAGCGATGTGTCGCTGTAAAGCAAAGGCAAGATTGAGGCATTCACCACGGGAACTCCACACACGAACACAATTGTCATCAATGCTGAGATTGAATCTGGATTCGTCGCTAAAGAGGACCTGGTTCCATTCCGCTGCAGTCCAGTTTCCTCGTGCGCGGTATCACTCCAAACGGAGGTATCGATGGGTGGGCGCAAAGGGCAGTACACGTAATAGGCGCCGTGATCCCAAATGCCCTTCAGCCAGGCGTCTTGGTATGGTTCGAGAAGACACAGGGACCCCTAGTGAAAGTGCTACCTGTGCCTGGATGGCAGCCGATGAAGCAGTTGGCTGTACGTGTGCATTTCTTACGATGGGGTGGTCTTCTCGACGACTGGGCTGTCGAGGGCGTCCTGAGCTGGGTCTTCGTGTAAATGACATCTCTCGGATCCACTGGTCCCAACACTTCCTCACAACACAATCAGAGCGGCCTAATTGACGAGCTACTCGCCTAGCTGACCACCCAGCTTCCTTCATGCCGATGATTCTCCCCCTCTGAAACTGCGACAGTTGCTCGTATTGTCTTCGGAAATGGCGTAATGGCATGTCTACCTCAGCACTTCCTTTGTAAACGATTCAGCACATTCAAACAAGCTTTGGTTACCTGTTTTATACTCCCCGGAGAACGGCGTTAAACGCCCTCTACCGGATATACGTAATGCGCAATCACGCTGCATTTCTAATCATTTACAAATCTCCCCGACATGTACCTTCATTACAAGTTTCGTTACGATCCCGTGATTATTTCTTGGTGCGCTAATTTTTTTGTCCATGAGTATATATTAATATCACAAGTGAATGAAAACATACAATCATAATTATATATTTCTATAACAAATATTTAGATTTTAAGAATTATGATTCAAATACGTACGCATAAATAAAAAAAATAAATCATAAATATAAAATTTCGATTCAATAAAGAAATTAATGAATGAAAATAAGGGTACAAAATAATTTTCGCTCCCTCAGTGTATGGATTGAGAATGAAATTCTAAACATGTTTTTCTGGATTCAAAGCATCCCACTTAGCAACTGTTTTATGTTAAAAAAAATTTGTAAATACATGCATTACTTTCAAATTTCGATTATTTTTCTTTAAAATTAATTAAGTACTATACAATTTTTAAATTTTAATAAATAATTTTCCAAAAATCTATTGATTTTTTTTACTATATTTGTTTTTATGAGACTGCTTGAGAATTTTCCTAATTTTGTCATTTTTTGCAGAGCTTTCTAAATAGATGTCATTAGCAAGTAATACTATAGCGGTGAACGAGTTTTAAGAATTTAATTTGAAATCCTTTCAATGCTAATTAATAAAATATATATTTATATGAATATTTATTCTGAATTAAATTATTTTCAATTAGTTATCTTTACTTTTTTTTATCCATTATTAATTGAATTTGATTTTATATTTAAATCATTCTATCTTTGAATTTATTAAGAGCACAAATAAACATAAATTGGACTGTATGGAAGAAACTAGACCTGATAATTTCATTTCAATTATTTAGTTTATTTCAAAAAAGAAAGACATAACTTAATTGAATTTAACCGCAATTAGATAATTTTGAAGGCGTAATCACAGAAAAAGAATATTTCACAACACTTAAAATATTTTATATAGCGAACTTGTCACACAAACTTAATCCATGAATAAATATATACCCACACATAGCCTGAGACAAAAATCTAAACACATGTAGACTGTTGCCGCTAGCTTTTCTATAAATAGAAGCCGCTTTCTGCAACAGCGCTTTCTAATGTACTATTAAAATTTAGCATTGCATTCTAGTTTGTAATGTTTTGGAAACGTTATTTTTTTTAATTAAATTTTGGTTCTTAAGGGAGGGGTGGGTTATATTTCCCAAATTTTTGTTATAAAATGGTTGCTGAGTTGGATGGTTTGTATTCATTAAAATATGTTTAACCATGCATTCTCATTCCACAGCCTGAGACAGAAAATTATATTACCTTGTTTTAATTCTTTAGTATCTTTATTTATTCCAATTTTTATGCCTAAGATTGTTTGGTCAAAAAATTGCACAAATTTAGTTATCCAATTTTATAACTTTTTTACAATGTAACTGAATTTTCAAGACATAAATAGTAAAATAAGCATTAATATAGTGGTTGTAAAATTCATTTAAATCAGCTAAAATATCTCATTTATTCTTAACCAAATTTGCATTATGTGAGATATAATTAAAAAAAATTAATATTTCTAAAAACTGAAACGTGAATATTGCTCTTCCGGAGAGGTATCCTATTCGCATGAAAATTGAAAGTTTCTCTTTTATCGAAATTATAACTAATATGATTGTCAATAATTTCTAATTTGATATCTAAATACTTAATTTTAATGAGCTTCTTCATTATATCCGTAATGTATTTAAAGCCGGATATTGGCATTTAGATGTAGCTTCTAATAATTAAGCTTCTTTTTAAGCTTCATCTACAAGTTTATAGCTTATGATTTAATTACTGTTGAGGCTGTCTTTGTCCAATGTCAAAGAATATGATACAAATTCAGTGCATTTTTTTCGCAATGAAAAGTATTCCGACATTAATATTATATTCTGAATTCACTACCACATTAAGAGCAGCATATTTTATTACATTACCCATGTACGTTTGAATAAAACCATTATTTTCGATATAAAGTACATTTCTAGCATCTTGCTTAATCTGTTAAAGCTATAAATGACGCTTTTATCAAATATTTCAAAGTTTTGAAAACGCACAGTATCAAAAATGGATACACGTGTCAAACGGCTAACTATAATTTTTAATAAATATATAACTATAAAATTTATTATATAGTTGAAATATATATGTGTATGTGTGTGTGTGTGTGTGTGTGTGTGTAACTCATTTCTTTCACAATACTATATTCTTTAATTTAAATTTTATCAATTTGACATGGCTTTTTAAAAAATTCTCATGTATCCTGTGTTCATTCATTTCAAGTATACCTCTATAAGAGACTTGAACTATTTTCTCTTTTGTAAAGCAGATGCACTTCTATTTTGAAAATTTGAAAATCAGAAATTATATGTCTTCTATCCAAATAATCAGGAATTTGTAGTTACTAATTCTATTTTCTTAAATTAATTGCAAAAAATAATACAGCTTATTTTGCAAAAATATTTGCGAATGTGCCACATCCTTTCATTTTACTTACCATTTACATCATCCGTTCATCTTACCGAATCTTTTCATTTTATAAACAAATGGCGTTAGCTTAAAGAATATAAGCACAAAATTGACGAAGTAAAATATCAGATCAGAATAAGTAACAATTTTTTTGGGGCTGTCAAATGTTAGTTCTATCTCATCCAACCAAACTCATCTAATTCAACAAAATTATTTCTTCGTAAGAAATTGTGATTAAATAACTATGAATAAATTACGATGCAATATTTGTTTCAAAGATTGTTTGGTTTCTTAAACTTTATTATCAAATACACTGAATTAGAAATCTGATATAATATTCTAATACAACTTAAATAGGCTCAAACATTCTTAGGTATCGTTAACTTAATGGAACAAGCAATGGGAATGTTTGTTTAATGGGGGGAAACGTTACACGCATTTCTAGCAAATATCATTGTGATCAACAACGCAAAATAAAGATCATAATTACGCTCCACAACTTGCACTAAAAAAATTCCTAATGGAAAGCTATCAAGGTAATTGTAGGCTCAAGTAATAATGTTTGCTTTAGAAAAAAAGTATGCTTGATTATTTTGTATTCAAACTAGACAAATGTATGAAACAAAACAATGTTTTTATTGGATTAATACTTTCATTTTAAAATTTTTAAAGGAAATTACCTACTAAAAACTTAAATATTTGCTCTTATCTCTTATTTGCGACATCAGGATTATTGGTAGTCACATATATTGCAGCAATTTTGAATAATTTTATGAAGACTCTGATGGCAGTAGTAAATGTTAGCACCCTGAATACATAAATTTAAGATTAAATTACCTATAATTTACTTTTGATGCTATCTATATAAATAAATATGTAATGTGTGTTTGTTCAAAGCCGCAAATCCTCGAAACTACTGGAGCATTTGTTCTGACATTTTGACATAACGTTGCATTTTAATCCGGACGGGTTTTTATGTACTTATTATTTCGTAATTCACTCTGCATTTTTTTAAATTTAATTTTTAAGTGATTTTTCGGTGTTATGATGTCATATGATGCCACGTTTCTCTCTGAATGCGAAAATTTATACTTTACACACAGTTTTTTCGGGATTATTACATATTTTTACTATAATTATGATTATCAATTGGAATATTCATCTATTTTTTTTTTTATCTTTGATACTTAATTAGGATTATTTTTCGAATAAATCATTTTTTAATTATTATTCATTTTACAACTAAAATTTCGTTTTGTAATTTTGGCAACATTCGGAAAGTATTATCGCGGGATGTTTAGGAATTTGCTTACAAATTACAACTTACTTTTTCAGTAATTTCAAGCAGAATTTCTCTATTAATATTATTAATATTTTTACAAATCAAAACTTCGCACTGATAAGGGTAGTTCAGTTTTTCTTACTGCAATTAACGTTAGTATTGTATTTTGGTAGTGTTGTGTTACTCGCGTCATTAATGATACTTCTAGTTCTTTGTTACATTTTGAATGTAGACAGTCATCTTAATTATTATTAAGCTGTGTCTGTTACGATAGTGTTGATTATGTGTGAGTATAGTTTACTTTTTCATTGTTCTTCATTTAGTTTAATTGTTTTTCTTATTTCTTAGTGCTATTGGTGAGAATTCTGTTTTGAATTCAAACTATAGAGTGAAATTGACCTGTTTGGAGCGATATGTAGAAGTGGGATGAAATATTCTGTTTCCCATTGCGTCAGAATTGAGTTATGTTGAATGATTTACGTTTGAAGCTAAATATTTTGCTAGTATTTTTATTTTCCCCCCTTTTTGTTCCTGTTTTTCCCCCTTTTTTAAATGTTTTGCAATTTTATATGTTTTAGTCTGAACCTTCTTTCTTCTTTTTAAGTGCAGTCAATCAGCTTCAGTACACAAAAAAAATTCCTTGCCGAAAATCAAAATTAGGTCGCAATACTCGCAAAGCAAAATCAGTGCGACGAGTAATTGCTCATCAAAATGAAGAAGAACGGGCATCAAAGAATGAGCAAAGCCGACAAAGAATGGATCAAATACGTGCTGAGGAAGCAGCAGAACAACATGCAACTGGACTTGAGGATGCACGTTTGTGAGTACGGCAATCACGTTCTGCAACATCAAATGTGCTCCGTTCTCAACAAAGAGAACACAATAGGTTACAAATGGCTGAAAGACGTCAACAAGGAAAAAGAATATCAGCCTTACAATCGCCTTGCATTTTGGTATAACACAGGTGGTGATTATAGTTTGAGCCGGCATGTTCTTATTGGCACAATGACGGTAGTTATCCTTATTGCCAGGCTCTGAAATTTAGCGGAGAAACAAAAGGAATGTGTTGTGCTGCTGCAAAAATTAAACTGCCTCATCTCAGAGAACCACCAGAGCCATTAAAAATTTTGCTTTCTGGATATACTGCAGAATCAAAACATTTTCTTTCTAATATCAGGAAATATAATTCATGTTTCCAAATGACATCGTTTAGAGCAGAAGTTATAACAAAACATTTCATGTCAACTTTCAAAGTAAAAGGACAAATTTACCATAAAGTTGTCTCATTGCTTCCGCTCCCAAACGGTCAACATAATTTTTTACAAATGTATTTTATTGGTTATGACAAGGATGAATTAGACGCTCGCTATGGAATCTCCACTGGCATAAAAAGGTGCATTGTTTCTGAGCTGCAAGAGCTTCTTCACGAAAAAAACCATTTAGTGCGTTTGTTCAAGACAGCAATTGACATGATGCCATCCGATACACACAAGATTGTTATTCATGCTGACAGAACGCCTGCTGGAGAACATGTACTAAGATTTAATGCTCCAACTGTAGATGAAGTGGCAATTATTATAGTTGGCGATCAATTTCAACCTATAGATATTGTTCTTCACCGGAGAAATGAGCAATTAAAAAAAGTTGCAGAAACTCATAGATGCTACGATGCCTTACAATATCCAATCCTTTTATGGGATGGTGCTGATGGATATAATTTCAGAGTTAAGATGGTAAATCCAGTCAAGAGAAGAAACAAACAAGAAATGCAGCGAAGTGAACTATTATTCATACCGTTTAATGGTTCGAGAAAACGAAGATAATCATATTTTAAAACGCCGTCAATTATTTCATCAATACATGGTAGATATGTATGCTAAAATCAAAACAGAGCGTTTGATATTCATCCGTTTGAATCAAACCAAGCTTCGCTCTGAAGAATATGTTGCAGTTATCCATGATGGTAATACAACTAACGTACGAAGATTAACCATTTTGCCATTTTCATATACAGGTAGTCCACGACAGGTAGGCATGAGTATGCTCAAGATGCAATTGCATAGGTTCGTCTCTATGGGTGTCCACACTTATTCATCGCATTCACATGCAATCCAGCTTGGGATGATATCCAACAACTTTTACTTCCTGGGCAATCGCCAGTAGATAGACATGACATCACAGCATGTGTTTTCAGGCAGAAGTTGAAATCATTGATGGATTTCGTGGTAAAACATGAAGTGTTTGGGTCTGCGCGTTGCTGGATGTACTCAGTGGAATGGCAAAAAAGAGGATTGCCACATGCACATATATTAATCCGGCTTTGTAACAAAATAACTTTAAATGAAATTGACGATATAATATGTGCTGAAATATCCGATGTTGACATCGATAAGGATTTGCATGAAGTTGTGATAAAAAAATATGATACATGGACCTTGCGGTACATTTAATCCAAATTCATCATGTATGATAGATGTAAAATGCTCAATGAGATATCCTAGGGCATAATATCCAATACGATAACAGTAACCAATGGATATCCTTTATACAGAAGAAGATCATCAGATGAAGGTGGTAAATCAACAACCATAAAAATTCGAAACAGTGGCATTAAAGTAGATAACCGGTGGGTTGTTCCTTATTCGCCTTTGCTATTAAAAACATACAAGGCGCACATAAATATGGAGTACTGTAATTCCTTTAAATCCATTAAATATAATTGTAAGTATGTTAATAAAGGCAGAGACACAGCAATTTTTGGTATGCAACTAGAAACAAGTGAAAGGAATGCAGTTATGCATATCGATGAAGTCGCGCAATATCAGGCTGGAAGATATATAAGCAGCAATGAAGCTGTAGGGCGAATTCTTTTGTTTCCTATACACGAACGAAACCCTGCCGTTGTTCACTTAGCAGTACACCTAAAAAATGGACAACGTATTTATTTCACAGGTACAAATGTACAACAAATAGCCCTAAATCCACCAGCTACAACATTAACTGCTTTCTTCACGTTGTGTCAGAATGATGCATTTGCGAAAACACTGCTATATTCGGAAGTGCCTACTTATTACACATGGAATGGGAGTAGAAAAGTATTTGAGCGACTCAAACGAGGTGAGCATGTCATAGGACAACCTGGCATATTTAAAAAAACGACTATAGGCAGACTATACACTGTACATCCGAATCAGGATGAATGTTTCTTTCTACGAATGCTATTGGTAAATGTGCCTGGTCCAGTGTCTTTCTAACAACTGATGGTCAATGGGGTTACACATTCTACTTTCCGCAATGCATGTCATGCTCTAAATTTATTGGAAAATGACTTACACTGGGATGTATGTATTAATGATGCATGCAACATGTCGCATCCAAAGCAAATTCGTGCATTATTTGCAATCGTATTGACTGCCTGTTCTCCTTCATATCCTACAAACTTATGGGGGAAATATAAATCACACATAGCGGAAGATATTTTTCATCCAGTGTGCAAGGAAAATTCTATTTCACAGCAGAACACTAAAATGAAGCATTGATAATGATTGAAGATTTGTGTTTAGCAATTGCAAACGAAGTTCTCAGTCAGTTGGGAATCCCATTCCCAATTCTATCTGCTGCTACTTCATTTGAAGTAGAACTGTGTCGCGAGCAAAACTACAACATAATGGATCTTTTGTCCTATGTTTCATCAAATATTTCTAAGTTAACGCTTGAGCAAAAAGGCATTTATGATCAAATCATACAAACTATTAATAGTGGGAATGGAAAAATCTTCTTCTTAGATGCACCTGGAGGAACTGGTTAAACATTTCTAATCAAATTGATTCTGGCAGTAGTACGATCCCAAAATGACATAGCCTTAGCTCTTGCGTCATCGGGTATAGCTGCAACATTGTTACCAGGGGGAAGAACTACTCATTCCGTTTTGAAACTGCCATTGAACATTTAAATCTTTGAAACTCCCACATGCAATATTTCCAGAGCATCAGACATGGGAAAAGTATAGCAGAAATGCAAACTTATTGTTTGGGATGAATGCACAATGACACACAAAAAATCGCTTGAAGCTCTTGATCGATCATTACAAGATTTGAGTGGAAATATAAATCACACATAGCGGACTGTTTGGGAACCTGGTTAATACTAAATGCAGGAGATTTCAGGCAAACATTACCTGTAATTCCTCGATCAACAGCAGCAGATGAAATAAATGCTTCTTTGAAACACTCTGCTTTGTGGCGACATGTGAAGACCTTCAAATTAACTACAAATATGCGTGTCCAGTTGCAAAATGATCAATCAGCTGAAATTTTCTCAAATCAATTGTTAGATATTGGATACGGAAAGGTGCCAGTACATTTGACCTCAGGGAAAATTTCATTGCCTCGTAACTACTGCAATTTGGTGACCAAAGGAGAATTGATTGAAAAAGTATTTCCTGACATTCAAGCCAATTTTGAGAACCCCCATTGGCTGAGTGAACGTGCTATTCTTGTTGCCAAGAACAAAGACGTCTACCATCTTAACAACATCATTCAATCTCGCATTCAAAATGAGACAGTCATTTATAAGTCTGTTGACACTGATGTGGAAGTAGATGAAGCAGTGAATTACCCTACAGAATTTTTGAATTCACTTGATCTGCCAGGAATGCCGCCCCACATACTGCAGTTGAAAGTTGGTGTGCCAATTATCATGTTGCGAAATATCAACCAGCCAAAGCTGTGTAATGGTACGTGGTTTGCAGTAAAAAAAATTAATGAGCAACGTCATAGAGGCAACAATTTTGACAGGACCTTTCAATGGTGAAGATGTCCTCTTTCCTCGCATTCCTATGCTACCAACAGATATGCCCTTTCAGTTTAAGAGATTTCAATTCCCAATTCGATTGGCATTTGCAATCACTTTCAATAAAACTCAGGGGCAATCTTTAGAAATGTACGGCTTAGATTTAGAGGCCGATTGCTTCTCTCATGGACAATTATATGTTACATGTTCCAGAGTAGGTAAACCAGACAATCTATATATCTACACTGAAAATGGAAAAACAAAGAATGTTGTGTACCTTGAAGCATTTAAAAATTAGCCTTTTGCCCTTAAGGACTCCAGGGTAGAGCAATTTCTAATTTGTGTATATTTTAAATGTTTAAGACTGTTTTTTTTTATTTAAATTAATGTAATTTTGTTATCAGTTTTGGGCTGTTTATCATTTCTATGTTTTTTACTATTTTATGAATTGCATGAACCTATTTATGTATTTTTGCATTTAATTTATTATGATTATTTCTTATTAAATTTTGTTATTTGTATTTAATTAATTTTTGCTTATTTTTGCTTTATGTTTCTTATATATTTTTATGATATGCATTTATTTTGGTTTGCTACTATTTTATGAACTACATGAACATATTTATATATATGTATTTAATTTATTATTATGATTATTTATTTTTGTGATTTGCATTTATATAATTTTTGCTTATGATTATTTCTTATATATTTTTGTGATTTGCAAATGCATTTCATTGACGCATTGAATCTTTAAATGTTCTGAAAGAATGCCATCCCACATGCTGCAGTTGAAATTTAAAGTGCGAATTATGTTGCGAAATATCAACCAGCCAAAGCTGTGTAATGGTACGCGACTTGCAGTAAGAAATATGTATATTTTTCAACTGTTTGAGACTGTTTTTTTTTATTTAAATTAATGTAATTGTTTTATCAGTTTTGGGCTGTTTATCATTTCTCTATATTTATTAATATTTTATGAACTGCATGTACCTATTTATGTATTTTTGCATTTAAGTTATTATTAAGATTATATCTCTGTAATTAAACCAGACTATCCATTAAAGAAAATTATGCCCTTTATAAGATTCACAATTGGCTGGATGGACAAGCTCCTTTCTTTGCATTTAACCAGACTGAGCCACAGCAACGCGTGGCAGGGTACAGCTAGTTTCTAAATAAAAAATGTTATCACAGTGGTATTAACGATATGAATACTAAGAGTTTTGAGAAACATTCGATAGAAAAGATAAAGCAGTATTTAGCTATTGAAAATCGCACATCGTGTACTAAATAATATATTTTGATTACAATGAAGCAAAAGATTAAAGCAAGAATAAAATTTATTCATATACATACAACATTGTGTGTGTGTGTGTGTGTGTGTGTGTGTGTGCGTGCGTGCGTGCGTGCGTGCGTGCGTGCGTGCGTGCCAAAACGTTTATTATGAACATCCCATTTTCCAATGTTTTACCCACGGGTCGGCGTTTCGTCGATCCTATGAAACATCTATTTTAATCTGATTCTAAGTATTAATATTGATCGATGTTTAATACAAGTTTTTCCGGTTATCTAGCTGTAGTTACAAGAGGACTAACCTGGAAAGAACTAGAACAAAGTACCAACAGTTTCACAATTCAGATGAATAATAAATTAAATAATCTCCAACTAAAATTTCTTTTGAAAAAAATATTACAATTATCTTCAGGTGTCCTCAATACCACGGCTGGGGAACGAGTGGTGATTCCGTTTACAAGGGAACCCCAATTTTTAAAATTAATAACAGTTCTATAAAAATTGTTGAACATACAAAATACATTGCTTTCCATTAAAATTGCAACTCCAGGAAGGAATGATGTGATGAACGTCAAAATCACTGAAAGGAAGAAGAGGTTATGATATACAAATGGTTAGTATTTCAATATATTTAGACGACGCAAGAGGAAGAAACAACATCTGAAGCATTGTATAAAAGAAAAGTTGTGTATTGGATTTCTCATTCGAAAAGCGCTTTGTAAGGTCGGACTTTGTTCAGAATATCGTGCTATGCCTCGAATAAGAAGAAATGCTTACCAGCAAGTGTTGGAATTTGATAGGGGCAGGATCGTTGCCATGTCGAGAGAGTGAATATTGTTCCGTGATATTGCCTATCGCAGTGGTCGAAATCCAATTACTATCATGCGGAAATGGAATCAATGAGTCACTGAAGGTCATACTGAATGGCATACATGATGACTGCGAAAGAACAAACAAATTATAAAATTTTCTCTTCAAAACCGTACAACCACATCAAGCACCATTAGTCAGAAAATGGGCACATTTGCTGAACGCCTAGTACACGCTCGTACGGTGCAAAAGCGTGGACTGTCAGCACGGTGAATATTACTTCGGCCTCCATTGGCAATGCAACATAAAGAGAGACAACAACTCTGGTGCGCCGAATGACAAAGCTGGATACAGGAAAGGCACAATGTCGCCTTTTCAGACGAGTTCCAGTTCTGCGTACAGTATTCTGATTATACGTTTGTGCAGGCTCCGAGGAAACCACTCGTTGGCTGCTTGCTTTCGATATCGGCATAGGGGTCCTATATCTGGTGTGATGGTTAAGGCAGCCTTTGGAAACACGACACGCATATCTCTAGTTCCAATCGGAAGTCATTTGAACGCAGATCGGAACTTTTCTGACATCTTGCGTCTAGTGGGTATGCCTTATCTTCGATACCTGCCGAACGTCATCTTCCAATAAGATAATGCAAGACCGCATTTTGCATGGTGTGTTCCGACCTTCCTCGATACACAGGGTATTCGATTGTTGCCCTGGCCTGCACAGTCTCCATATCAGTCACGTATTGAAAACATCTGATCATGGGTTGCTGAGAGACTGTCCCACCACCCCTCTCCAGCTAATACGGTTGATGATGTGTGGCATAGATTTAAAGCAACATGGAATAAGTTGCACGTTTCTGTCATCCAAACTCAATTTGACTGCATGCCTGACCAAGTAAAGGCCGTCTTAGCTGCCAAGGATGGCAGCTGTTTCTACTGATTTTGCATCCCTGTAACCCCTCCCCAATACCGCTTGCAAATTTAGTCATTTTGCCTTCATACCAAACTGTTTACGCACAATAAATATCTTTTTTGTATTTGCTTTCCTTCATGGTATTGCAGTTTTAATGGCCAGCAGTGTATTTAGGTTTAATAATCGAGAATTTACTATCCTGGTCCCCACATATTAATCACTTCAATAAATGAGAATATATAAATTACCGACTCATTCCAAAACAATCACCAAATTTAAGTTGCATATTAATAACCGATTTCTCTAAACGGGTGCATTGTTCAATAGCTTCAATTATTACCTGTGGTACGGCATGTGGGATGGCACGCTCACTTCTCAACAAATAATTAAACTGAAATTCATACAGGGTATTTACTCGTATTTTTCTGTTACATTTTCTGGTTCAAGACGCATAAAGAAGAGTTTAACAACAATATAATAGATTATTGTGCCAAACACACATATACAGGCGGTAAGATGGTCAGCGGGTTTGCCTCTCACTTCTACTTCGTAAAAACTTTTAAAAAAAAATTTCTCGATGTTTGGGAGTGTTTTTGAACTAATTCTAACATTGGTCTACGGATCAAAAAATAATACTCATCGAGACCTAATAATGAAATTAACCCTTATCCCAAACATATTGTTCATTTTTAACTCACCCTGGCCTGTTTTCATACTATTTACACAGATTTAAATTAAAAACTAACCCCTTTTGTCTTAGTGGATCGGGGGTGCGAATCACTATGTGTTCCATAGCGCTTTTATTGAAAGAATTTTCACTTTTCCGAGCTTACCGATATTTTCCGTTAATTATGGTTCGGTTCTTTTGTTAATAATTCAAATATGCTAATTGTTCGGTTACTGTCTTGTTTCAAAATTGCGAAAGATGTATGCGATTAAATAAAACAGATTTTTTCCCCCTCATCTTAATCACTGGGCATAATTTCCTAAAAAAATCATTATAGCTTCATTGGTTTTTGGATTACCTTTTTGAATTCTATTTGTGTTCTGAATGCGATTTCATATTTAAAATTGATTTGTCTTATAGCGCAGAATTCTTCCCCCCATTTCCTTCTTCTCTCATCTTTTTGTTTAAATCAAATTTCTTTAAGTTGTTTAAAATTTTACCTTAACTTATTAAATTTTTCTAAACAACATTTTTTTTTTTGCGGGTCAATCTATTAATTCTATCCCCTGATCTGTTGGCTTGGCTCTCTATATATTTTTATAAATTTTTTCATTTTTTTTTTTTTTTTTTTTTTTTTGTGATTCTTATATACCTTTGATCCTTACTCTTTCTAAGAACTTTGTACTCTGTATGTATGTATTGTAAATAATATATGTGGTATATTGTACACAGTGTAGATAGTATTTACTTACATGTACATGTTCATATTACACTTTTTCCAGAATTTTTATTTTCTTGACTTGCTGAATTAGTGACTTCAAACGTTCTTTCTACATCTGCATAAGTGTTACAAATCTAGATCGGCTTTCGTCTTCTGTTTTACAAAGATTTGTATTGATGTTTATTTATTCATTATAATAATAATTATTATTATTATTTGACATTGTAATTTGTATTATTGTGCACGTACTTGAGATTGTTTATCCTATTCTTTCTGAGATTGAACTAAAAGTAATCTACCAACGTAAATTTTATTGGTTTTGTAAAGTGTTAATTTACAAATATGCTCTTGTTACTGTGGTGGAGATTCCTTCCCGGGAGAATGATTTAATAGTTTTAAACCCTGTGAGTGGCTCGTTCTCTTTGGGTGTTTGCCAATGGTTCTCGAGCTAGTTCTACGTACAACGTCAACAAACAATAAAAAAAAATGTAGCAAATTGCCCCCTTTTTCACTCTTAAAAAGATAAACAGAAAATCGTAATAAAAATAGAATTATTATTAATATAACTTCTGTAAACTATTAAATTTATAAATACGGAAACGTAGAAAAAAATTTAAATAACCAAGTTGTTTTTCTTTCTTACTAACATACCTCTTAACTCTGCTAAAAATCTTGAAAATATCTGTGTGTTTTTTTCCATTTCGATGAGATGTTTAATTGTAGAACTAGCCCTTTCAAACCCATAACAATATCTCAAGTTGTATGAATGATAAAGTTTTGCGTTTGGTTTGATGAAATTGGGCTCGACAGCACTTTTACCCTTGCATCTATTTTTTTTTTTTTTTTTTTTTTTTCATTTAAAAAAAATGAATGTCATGAACAAATTACAAGTATTTGTACGTAAAACATTTTACTGTTTGGTTTATGTTGACGGCTTAAGTGTTTATGAGATTGGAAAAGAGGTCATGCATATTTTTGTCGTTTCAGATGCTTCATTAAAAGCAGATTTCATGAAATAAAGCATACTAGAAGCAATTAAATCAAGATAATCATTCAAGTTTACCGTTTTTGATAATTCTTTTAACTGACGTTTTTACCAAAATAATTAAGACATGATTATCTTCCTAATTGCTTCAACGTTTCTTTTTCTTTTCATCCCTGACGAAACATTTCGAAGAAAAATAATTCTGTGAAGATGAGCTTCATTTTGTATATCATTGCCTAACATTTTTTTTGCCTTTCTTATAACACTTAACAGTGCTCGTTTAAATACCTATATTATTTGGAAGGACGGATTCAAAAAAACACTTTGTTTTAAAGATTATATTAGCTATTCATTTTATAAGATAAGGATATTTTTTCTGCAGTGGATTAGAGTGGAACATAATTATTGAGAAAATTATTCTTCGTTAATATAATTTTTTCAATTATCAAACGAAAATGAATTTAGAACAAGTGTTTATTGTTTTCAAAATTTAACATGTAGTTAAAATTGTGTGCAATTTCTTCAAGGAACAATAATTTCTTCAGCATAAAAGTATTCTGATTTTTTAGGCTTGGATTACTAGAAAGAAATAAATTTATTTATTCCCTTTGAGATATCAGAACTCATCAGGAAGAAAATGCATTTACTAAAAAAAATGTTTTTAAAGATTTACAATAATACTTATTTAATGAATAAATGTATTTCAGGCTTTCAAGCAATTAATTTATTTGCATTTTTATTCCTTATTGCTAAGAAATCCCACTTCAAAAATTTTCTTCCTTTTCTCTATACAATTAATTGCTTAACGTATGATTTTAGAAGCCTCTCATAAATGCCAGTTTCACTAAGAGGAATAAATGCAAGTAAAATAAGAAATTTAAATGGAATAAGTAAGCAGATTTTAAATAAATTCAGTCAATAATTGCTGAAATAAGGATCACTTTGAAAATCTCTCAAAAAGTACATATGATAATACAGAGAATTTGAAACGAAAATGATGTATACTCGTAAGTCAACAAAATTTTCGAATCATAATCACCATACAGATCGCAAATATTGAAACTAAGAAAAATGGGGAACTTAAAAAAAAATTAAACCACTTGCTTTAAAAAATTTTCTTAAAAATTCTATTTAAAACAACAAAGAAGTATGTTAAAAAGAAATTAAAGCGTCCCGAAGCTCAAAAATTAATAATCCTCTTGTTTTAATTGTTCCACTTAAAACCCTTTAGAAATTTAAAAAAGCTTTGCGTCGCTCTAAACCATTTAGCTGAAAAATTCCAAATCGTATAATTACATTGTTTGCATTAAACTAAAGCTATCACAGGCTGTTAAATCAATACAAGTCTTATTTCTAAAGTTAGAAAAGCAAAATAAATAGTTCTTCTTTTAAAAATGATATAACTTTAAAAGTAACCAAAGTATTAGATATTTTTGCAGCAGAACTTAACGTCATTTCAGTAGCATCCGCATGGATTACCTAAATCACTTTAATTATATGTTCTACGTCTTAATAGATTTTTTTAAACTTCTGACACGCACACTCAGAAATAGTATTCAAACATTCACAAACAAGTAATTAATTCTTAGCGACTTTTATTTTCGGCTACATTAATTTTAAAATATTAATACAGTTGTGAGAAATATAAAAGGTTTTTGTTACGCACGATTAGTTAGAGGATTCGGCAACTTTCGGAGCGTGTACACATGCTATAACTAATATTTTTGAATGCCGCAATAAGTAAGAAAAAAAAGTTCAGAGTGAATATGTTTTAGAATAAACGAAACACTCCAATCATTTTAAAAATTTAATAGTTAAAAAATTATTTCGCTTTTGGATTCATGGGTTACTAGTGATTGTGAAGTTCGATATGTGCGACCTGAGGAAGGAAAAAAAGAATGTCAATCTTATGAAAAGAAGATAAATAATTTGGATTTTCCAAAAAAAAATTTGATGAATGTAGTGTTACGAATCTGAGATGAAGCTTCCATTCAACGTTACTCATATGAAGAAGGAAAGACATCTACAGAGATTTCGTCGGAATCAATTAAAGCTAAAGCAATTACCTCTCAACCTTAGCGACCTATTTGGCGTCTTGGCAAGAAACGGTGACTTTCACGGCAAAATGATGTTTCTCAAAAATGCTAGAATCTTGTCGAAATCTCGACTGAGAGGAAAGTTATAGATTTTTCTTGTATTTTCCCTGAGGCGTCACACCTGGCCGGAGTGGCTATAAATAAGGAGAAATGCGAAGTCGGAGGAAATCGATCGGGAATCGGATTGGAAGCCGTAAGCATTAGCTGAAAGATCTGCCGAAGAATCTACCCGTTATGTGGCCGAGCGAATCTGCCAAGATGCGACTTGTACTTGCCGGGAGTTGTTGGAGTTTGCCTTGGAAGTACAGAGTATTACTGCATAGATTTGTTAGTGGCTTGTACTGGTAAGCTGGGGAGATAAGTAAAAGTAATGTGTCCGTCATTATATGTATGTCCTTGTTCCTGTTATGTCGCTAATTTGTACAAGTGTTGTGTTCCCTGCTTGTGCTGTTAATCTATCCAAGACTTTCTATCTGTGTTCCTCCTGTCCTAAATATTTGTGAAAAAAATGTCATTTTTCACAAATGGATTGTGGATGGATTGTGATGGATTGGATGTCCTTTCAGATGGATTGTGTTCACTCGTTCACTAACACATGAACGGACAGTTTTGCAACAGTAGAGATCAAATAAAGTTTAAAATCAGCTGCAAAAAGTATAGACTCAGTGGGAAAAAAAGCTTTGTATCATTGTCTTAGAATAAAGAAGTGGAATGTGCACTTCGTCTGTATTGCAAGTCATTAATAGAAACTGAAGGCATTTTAAATTTTAGACGTTTTATTACTGTAGTTCTTATTATCCTTTCTCTTTTTTAAAACAATTTTTGTAAATAAAGCTATTATTAAGAGAGGGCGTATAAATTTGTAATATTTATTTTATAACCAATTTCAAAACACAAGTAATCTGGGAAAATCTACTTACTATCGAACTTATCAAACTATAACAACTACAGTTGTTTTTTTAAAAATTAGGATCCAGTAAATAAGGAAAAATTTAGTTTACTCTGCCTATTTTTTAAAACGTATCAAGCTAATTTCTGTATTATTTGGATTTCATGTTTAAAAAACATTTAAGTAAATTTTATGATTTATAATGATAAGAAAATTCATTCATAAGACTTTGACATCGATTTTTAAATGAAAACATTGCTTTTTGTTATTATAAATATTTTTAAACCTAGCAAATTTATTTTAATACTTATTGGTTATAACATGTTTTAAAAATAATACAATGATTAAAAATGAACTAACTTTGATTCCCTTAGCATGTTTTGAGTCAAACTTTGCTAATTTTCTTTTTTATTTTGACATCTATTATTTTTACATCGTGAAATATTTTTTATTTAAAAAAAATGTGCAGAAATACGTAAATAAATGTCTTGGGTGATTAAGTCCTCATTTCACTTTTGAAAATCATTCCACTTCATATTTAGTGTTCACAACAAATTTAGGCATTTATTATTTAGTGTTCTTATCAAAAATATTAATACACTGTTCATTGATATTTTTGAAATACATTGTGATGACAATATATACATAAAGATATAATTTTCAATAAAACACTTTATGATTGCTACTTATCTGTAACATTTAAAGAAAAACTGGGGGTCCTCAGTAACCGAGTGGTTATAGTCGCGAGCTCATGATTGAGGTTTTTTTCCGTGAGTCATGGATTGAAATCCTGATTCCACAAGAGACCATTCGTATAGTGAAGCTCATACACGATAAATCTGTCGAGGCTCAAAGTCCTCTAGTTGGTATGGTGTGGAAGTTTAGAAAGTAAGGTACCAGTTCCGATATCGTAATTCAAAATTATGAGGCTCGTCACCGATGACCTGCATGTTTTGCTTCTAAAAAGGCGACATTGATAAGTTATCAAAGAACAACTATGAAGCATTCCTTCTGTACAATTTAGAAAAATTCATCTCAAAGAAAAAATGCCGACAATAACAGTATTGAATATTTGAAGTATGGCTTTATTTCATCACCAGGAAATATTAATTTACCTATGTGTCTTCTGTGTAATGCAACTATGTCAAATGATTCAATGAAACCTTCCAATCTTAAGGAACATTTAATAAAAATTCATAATGACAAGAAAGATAAGGATTTAACGTTTTTTCAAACAGTCAAAGAAATATATTTGAAAACACAGTCACTGCAATATAACTCATAGGGACAACATCTAAACGAGATGACGATGGACCGTGGGCTTCTTAAAACATTTCTTTATTTTTAAGTCAGGAAAGCCGTACACTATTGGTGAAGAACTTATTTTACCAGCTGTGAGTGAGGTATACGTACCGTGTTGCTCAAACCAGCTTTCGACATTATAAAAAGATTTCCACTGACTAATAATACAGTACAAAGAAGGATTGACGAAATGGTTCAGTGCGTAGAAAATTCTTTATGTGAGTACTTAAAA
>BMAW01096698.1:230713-335155 GCA_019974015.1 Nephila pilipes | reverse complement strand
TTTTTTTAATTCTTGAACATAAATCAAGTTCATTATCAGCGAATATTTGTCCTATTAATATAAATTTTAAGTAAGTTTCCATTATTTTATCAAACTTAAATTTTTTTTAAATTTCATTAACGAAAGGAAGACTTGAAGGTTTGCCGTCATTGGAGGATGTGGAGTTTTCGTTGCTTTGGATATTGTTGTTTTTGGCATTTTTACATCTTTCTTCCCAGTAGTTTGCGGTTGGTGGGGAAGAAGGTTTGAAATTTATAGGATTTTCGGGGTAACCAGAAAAATTTGCAATATGATCCCCTCCGCAGTTACAGCATTGAGGGGGGGGGGAGCTTTCAGGAATTTTGATGCAGTTATGAGTTGGATGATTATCTCCACATTTCACACATTTAAATTCCCTAGTGCAGAATCTAGAGTGGTGAAAATAACTTTGACTGCGATAGCATTGATTGGGTATTTTTCTTTTACTGGCAGGTTTAATTTTGACTGAAAGGTATCCAATATTATCAATTTCAAAAAAAAATATTGCTTTCTGTTTTTGAAAGTGTAACTTAAAATAGAAGAGAAGCTTTTATTTTATTTCTTTATTTTAAGTTATTGCATTCATTGACTATTAGATTATATTCAGGTAATTCCTGAATTATTTCAACTTAGGAATAATTAACTCGGAGGCCTATAATTACACATTTAAGGATTCTCTCATTAGGTAATTCAAATGTATGAACTTCTAAATTACTCTCTTGGACACGATTTTGTATTGTTCTGAATACTTCAACCGTAGTGAAAATATTTTTAAACTATTTCTTTTGAAGTCTCCTTTGAGGTCGTATTTTGTCAATTCCATCATATTTTCAAGAGTTGCTCTTGGATCGTCCATATTAGCCAAGATGATTGGGGGAGGGTTTCTTACAACTTCCTCTTTCAATACCTCGGGGAAGTCTAAATCATCGTATTCATCAGTATTATTACCTTTTTTATTTTTAATTTTAGCATTACTAAATGCTTGAGAAGTGATATCGTTCAAATCAAAGATGAAATCATCATTGCTCTTGATGCTTGAATCTTCATCAGAAAACTCAGAATATCTGTTGTTCAATAAAAAGTTAAATTCCTGTTTTTTTTTTTTTTGTTTTTTTTTTAATTTTTTTGAATTCGTACCTATAATTCTTTTGGGAGGGCTCAACTTTCTTTTACTTTTCACTTAGTGAAAATCGTTATTATTACTTACTGTAATGATGGTATGAGTAGATTTTAACTTGTCAGAGCATTTTGAAGCGGTTTCAGAAGCTAGATTCTTAGGTAGAGTTTCAAATTTGTTATTAGCTACCTGTTGATTTTTACCACCTGTTTTATTTTGAGTTTTAGGTTGGAGACAGTAATATTTAGAATTTGATCATTATTTTTAAGATGATTCTTGGATAGCGTTTTCTATTTCGTTTGATAATATTTTAAGAGTTTCGAAAACACTGGGTGGGCAGTCCAAACATGAACCACTTTCAACAGAATCAGTAAATTTTTTTTATGTAGGGGAGAATTTGAGGAAGAGTGCCTAAGTTGTGATTAAAGAAATATTCTTCACAGACTTCAGGAATAATTATCGAGTCACCGAAATTGGCACTTACCTATTCTGGTTTCAGCAGTCCAGCAACAGTCGATTTGAGATCCAGATAGCTTGGCATGATATTCCACTCACGCTTCCCCCTGACTCCATGGAGTGTGGTTGTTTTCGCTGCTCTCATCTAGAACTTCACTCCCGACGGTATTCCTTTCGACCGGCAGAGACCGACAGCAGCCGGCCATGTACACGTGTTGTGAGCCAACTACAATCTATTTTATCGATTCTCATAAGGACTTTTTCATGCGAGTTTTTTCTTGTGACTTTCCCTGGTACAAGTTTTAGTGAAGATTTGGAGAGCAGCGAAAACAACCACACTCCGTGGAGTGTGGTTGTTTTCCTCTAGATTCTGCACTAGGGAATTTAAATGTGTGAAATGTGGAGATAATCATCCAACTCATAACTGCATCAAAATTCCTGAAAGCTCCCCCCCCTCAATGCTGTAACTGCGGAGGGGATCATATTGCAAATTTTTCTGGTTACCCCGAAAATCCTATAAATTTCAAACCTTCTTCCCCACCAACCACAAACTACTGGGAAGAAAGATGTAAAAATGCCAAAAACAACAATATCCAAAGCAACGAAAACTCCACATCCTCCAATGACGGCAAACCTTCAAGTCTTCCTTTCGTTAATGAAATTTAAAAAAAATTTAAGTTTGATAAAATAATGGAAACTTACTTAAAATTTATATTAATAGGACAAATATTCGCTGATAATGAACTTGATTTATGTTCAAGAATTAAAAAAAAAATAATTCCAAGTAATTTGCAGCATGGTATAACTCTATTCGTAAAATTTAATATGCTAAATAAACTACCCCAACCCTCATCATTGCGAGTTGGAATATAAATGATATGAAATAAAAAAAATTAAGATAACTCTCAAATTTCATATATGATTACAGCAATGACATCTTAGGAGTCCATGAAACACCCTTAAATCCTCTGAAAAATTTAAGATTCCAAATTACAATACATACCGTTCTGACAGATCATCCCATCGGTGCGGAGGCACTGCAATTTTAATTAAAAGTAGAATTCATCATCTTATGGTCATTAAAAATACCTCCACCTCTGAAAATACCACCATCCATATCCATACCAAAGAAAACCAATACTTCAAAGTTTCTACTATCTACCATCCCCCCGTAATCTCATCAACCACAACGAATTAATCAATATCCTCTCAGACAACACCACCGGAATTTTAATAAGCGACTTTGATGCAAAACATCTGACCTGGAACAGAGGCTGGGCGAACAGATCAGGTAAAATTATTCATGCTATGTGCAACACTAATAACCTCCAAATAGCTATATCGAAAATTTTAATAAACTACCTACCATAGCCCTATACAAATGGACATCTCTTTCAATAAAATTCTCCCTATTTCGCTTCGCACACTAACAGCTATTAATTGGTTCCGCTATCAAGAAATTCTATGTAATATTACAAAAAGTAGCCCGTTATTAATAATATCTCTGATACAGACCAATCAATCACATCCTTTACTACTAATATCAAAAATGCAGTTAACCATGCGAGTAATACTGGATCCACCCCCTCCCTTTTAGACTCTTCCCTCATATCAGAAACCTAATTAAAGAGAAAAATAGGAACAGAAAACAATGGCAAAACAGCAGATACCCTCCTCGGAAATCCATAATTAATAACCTCAAAAAGCAAATTAAAAATGAAATCAATACCTTTAAAAACAAAAAATGTTATAACCTGCTCCGAAAGCTTAATACCGAAGATAGCTCCCCTTTTAATATGAACAAAAAACTTTGTAATAAATACTACAATATTCCTCCACTAATAGGCAATAATGATTTGGTATTCTCTGATAAAGAAAAAGCTGATCTGCATGCCCATAATCTTAAATCCTCGTTCCAGGAAAATCCAACCCTATATGCTGATGATCATATTGAAAAAACAGAATCAATAGCTCAAAATTATCTTGAAGCCCATACCAAATTTTATTTCTCCCCCTTTCTCCCCTCCCTCTCTGAAATAGCTACCATAATAAAAAAAATTAAATAAAAAGAAAGCCACTGGAGAGAATGGCATTCACAATCAGGCCTTTAAATTCTTTCCTCCCAATGCGCTTACCCTTCTCACAAAATTTTTTAATAAATGTGTTATGTATGCGCATTTTCCACAAATATGGAAACATGCTACTACTATTCACCGCAAACTCGGCCAAAATCATTCCATTCCATCCAACTATTGACCTATCCGTATACTAAATTCTATTTCAAAAACCTTTGAAAGAATCCTGTTGACCAGAATACTGACTTATGTTTCCACTAATAATATTCTTCCAGATTCACAATTCGGCTTCCATACTAACCACAGCACTGTCCATCAACTGCTACGGGTGGTGAATGCCATTACTGAAGGATTTAATTCCAAACTAGTCTCTGGAGGTATCTTCCTTGACATACAAAAAGCTCTCAACCACATCTGGCACAATGGATCGATCTTCAAACTAATCAAATTAAATCCCCCCCTACATAATAGTTATCTTAAATAGCTACCTTAAAGATAGAACATTCCAAGTTAAGCTTAATAATACTCTCTCTACTATCTGCTATATAAAAGCCAGTCACCCTCTAGGGTCTGTAATTTCTCCAATTTCCTGCAATTTGTTTACATATGACTTCCCTTAGAGTCCTTACAGTGTCCTCTGTTTATTCGCAGATGACGCAGCAATCCTCACCCAAGGAAATAGTCTAATGAACGCAATAATTAAATTACAAAATCATCTCAAACAAATAGAGGAATGGATGACACTCGAGGATTGCTGTAAACATTAATAAAACTGAAGCTCTCAGACTTAGAAAAGGTCACGCCCCCCCCCTCCTAATAAGAAAAACTCAATTTCTTTAATGATCAAATCTCTTTGGATTCTGAGGTCAAATACTTAGGAGTTATCCTGGACTCCAAACTCACCTTCAAACTTCATATCCAATCAATAATTGACAAATGCTGGGCCAAAATCCATAACTGTATACCTTTAATGGGCAGAAATTCAGTACTAATTATTGCTAACAAAGTTCTTCTCTATAAACAAGTAATCCGACCTATCCTTCTTTATGCTTCCCCTACTTGGGGCCATACCGCACCTTCCAACTTCAAAAGAATACAGGTCCTTCAAAATAAAATCTTACGTATGATTACTAACTCACCTTGGTATGTCAAAAATTCTGTCATACACAAGGATCTCAGTATCCTTCCTATTATAAATCACATCAACTATCTCTCTAGAAGATTCTATAACATACTAACATATCATAGTAACCCTCTAATAAGGGCCCAGCTAATTTTTGCTCACAATAATGGAACCCATGCCCTACCCTACCAATCTAGCAATAATTATTTCCATCTAATTCCCTCGTAACACTTTGCATTCCAACTCATACCCTTTTAATTAAATCCTTTATCACTCCTTCTATAGCCTCTTTCTAAGTCAACCATCTCACTCCAAGACCTACATCATCATCTATTCAGCTTTTCATCAGCTGTTTAATACCCTGTCGCCATCCCTACTTCCCTTCTCTTGAACTAGTTTGCTGTGCACCTAACCAAACAAGAACTATTTTTACTTTTCCTTTTCTTCTTCAGCTCTCACATCATTAAAAAAAGTTTAAATATTTTATTTATTACTATTTTAGTTATTGTAATTTTACAATAAGAATAATAATAAAAAAAAATTTAAAAAATAATCATATAAAATAATACTCTCTTCTTGCAGAAGATTAGACATAGTCTATCGAAGGCACTGAGGGGCTAAAAAAATTATACAAATATTTTTTAGAATCTTATCTTACGATAAGTTTTTTAAAAAAATATTTAATGTTATTAAATATTACATCCCCATTGTGAATAATTCATTCCCTTTCCTATCCTCTTTTCTCTCCTTTTTCTTTTATGTTTTTTTTAATTCATTTGTGCATTAAGCACATTTTAATATGCTTGTTTTAATTTTTTTAAAAAAAATCAAGGCTTCAATATGACACTGAGTAAAGAGTCCACCGAACCGGCACTCGTCTCTATCTGATTGTTAAAAGGAAATAATGAAGCATAGATTCAGAAATTTTTTCCTTATAGCGATGGATACATCAAAAAATCAACATATGACATCAATAGCCTTTATCACTAAAAATGCATCTTTAGCCTGCAGAGTAAATCATATCAATTCGATTTTCACAGCAGAAGCACTTGCTATATGCCAAGCTTTAGACGCTTTAACTGAATCAAAAGAAAATCTGTTAATTCTCTCAGATAGCCATTCTGTTCTATCAGCTTTAAAAAATTACAATATAAAATCCCCAAAAGTCATTCATAGACTAACCAGTAAAATCTTCGTTCAATCACAATTTAGTACTCAAATGATTCTCCTTTGGATTCTGGGACATTCGAAAATTTTTTGGAATGAACAAGTGGATTATCTCGCAAAATCGATGACGGAATCTAATGAGTACCTTGATTGGATTGGCCCAGAAAACATCAATAGTGATATTTTCCACGACAAAATGAAAAGAACCAATGAAAACTTTTATTCAAGCAAATATTTTGAAATCTAACGAAACATCCCCACCCTTGTCATAATATTTAAATGGACATAAAAAAAAAATAGAAGAGAAGAAATACTAAGCTCTCGAATCATCAGTAAAATTATTATAACCCTCAATGATTTGGAGCATATTCTTTTGACCTGCAATAAATACGCCTCCCACAGAAATCTTCTCTGGAATAATCTCAAAATAGACCCACTGTAAAATATTAATTTCAAAGAATTTTCGAAGAGAACCGTGACTAATAAACCAGTTTTCAGAGCATTCTTGCAAAAGATTAAATATTTTGATATTTCTTGAATAAAAAGAATCTATGAAAAAGGGAATAATAGTCATTGTTGCTTCATATCCCATAAACAGTCAATCAATCAATCGCAGCCATCCTGAGTTTCTAAGTGCGGCTTTTGTTAAACCGAAATTAAAGATCTTTGATGTAAATTCGAGAATAAAAAGGTTGGTTAATTTTTATTAGTTTATCGTGTTTCAAATGTTATTCTTAAAGAGTAAATGATCCATTAATTTTATTGATATGCTCTCTAACTGTATGAAAATAATTGTTCTGTACTTTTGTTCTTTAAGTGATGAAATTTTAATTTATTTTGTAATCATTTGAAATGAGAAAAGAGTAAATATCTGTAGAAATGCAATTTTTTCTTACATAAATTTCTTCATTTGGCCTGGATGCATTTGTGTCACAACATCGATATCAAAGAAATGTCAAAACCAGAATTCGTAATAAAATGTTTACATTATTTTCCAGAAATGCTTTCAAAATTCAATAATTAACTGCAAAATTTTCTGCCACTGAATCCTAACTACAGAAAATCTGCCTCCGTAAAAAAAAAAAAATAGAGTTACTGCATTTTTTATGAAAATATGTGATACTTTTCCATTTCGCCGGCGCAAATCTCACAAAGCTGGCTTTATTGGCAATAACACAGTATACACATATGTTCTTTTTAGCGTCCGTTGTATCACTTTTGGAGACGCTTTTTTCGCTTGTGCCGGCGAATTGGAAAAGTACCAAATATGTATTTGGTTTTAAAAAAATATCTTGTGCTTAATTTTATGTAAATGGTAAATATTGCAAATCCTAATTTTCAAGATGTATAAATCATAAATCCTTTGAAAATGTGAAGAATGTTCTATAGTTTATTCAAATGTTCTGTTTGTTTGAAGAAAATTTTTTTTTTTTATTTAACATTGATTTTTTTAATTCTCAGTCTTACTTATCCAGCCTGCACATTTATTTATTACATTTATAAGTTAATTTATGGTTAATAAAACATTTTAGCTCTGATATTTTTTGACTTTTCAAATTTTCAAAGAAATTTGCATTCTCATGCATGGTTGAGATATTTTAACTGTGTGATAATGTCTTTTGACATTATACAATGAAGTTTTCAACAAAATAAATTTTCAATGAGATATTTCAAATCAAAAGTTTTAAGTATCATTTATTTATTGAATTTTTGTAACTGTTTTAAATACATTATTGAAAATAGCAGCTGTCGTCAAGAAATAATTTTGAAGTGAGACATCTTGTTATTGTTATTACACCTTGTTTATTATTGTTAAATAAAATATTGCAATTATTGCTAATTTTATTATAAGTTTATGCAAGATTTTTACAATTTTTATCCAGACAATTCAGGTATTGAATTTTTTTTTAGAAATCTTTTAATAAAAAAAAAAGTTGAAGTTTTATATAGGTTATCAAGTACTGCTTAACAGTTTGGCAAACAACATGACGAGTTTGAAAATAGATAGTCAAAATTGTAAAATGCAAGAAATGATGTCTTGGTAACATTGAACAATTTAACCTAAATTCAACTGATTCTAAATGAGAAAATGGAAAATTTAAAATATAACTGAAAGAGAGGTTATAGTAATTTAACCGAACAAGTAACGATATTTAACCATAAATATGACTGGTGTGGTGACCGGGAATGACAGAATAGTCCCACTGTAGCTCATGCATGTCGTAAGAGGCGACTAAAATGGGTACCCAACGTCTGGGGGTATAGCCAGGCACCCTGCCCCTGGGGATCATATCAGGGGACCTCAGAGACTTGCCTTCTTCAGGTAAGTATGGGCATCATGACCCCAAGGCACCTTAGTGATCTTTTTCTTTCCCATGGGGTTTACTGTCTGTGGTAAACACTGGTGACGCACTCCCGGGATACCCTAGCGATCCTTCTCTATTTTCGACCCTCCTTCTTGTCAATCAGTTTGTGTCTTTTCTTCATCTTCTCATCTAGACCACAGTTTAATTTTGTTTGGTCCAGCATAGCCATATCTGGCTCTTGTGCCAATAAACTTTACATTCACTCACTTAATCATAAATATTTATAGATTATTATTTGTTATAATTATGTATAATTATAATTCAAAATAATTACTATATTACATGACTGTTTTAATTTATATTTTACTGTAAAATAAAATATAAGATAAATAATTAAAATATATATTAAAAATCTGAAGTAAAGGAATTTTTCAACATATGATAAATTATTCAATAAGATTTATTAAAAAAAAGATTACTCTTGTAAAATAGTACCACAAAGGAGAATAAATTCATTTTTTCATAGCTAACCAAATGTTCCATCTTTTTTTTTAACATTAAATCTTTATTCATGCGCTACCATAAAACCTTTATTTTTTCAAATTGTTATAAAATTGAATAAATTGCTCAAAATTATTTTTTAAAAAAAGTTTCAATCATACTTTTCTGACATATTTTTCAAAATAATTAAAGGATCACTCTAAAGCATTCAGCTATTACAAAGAACACATTACTTGAATAATAAAATGGTTAAACAGTAAAAAAAATGTGTAATATATTTTTTGAAATTGTCTGCCACTTTTTATGAAAACAATCAAGAAAAGCTATTTAAGTTGCCAAAAACTAATTCGCCAGATTTAAATTATTATTGAACCCAAGTTCCAGTCAACAAGGGAACTTGATATTTCACAAATAACCAAAAAATTTTATGACAAATGAAGCATGTCATGTTGTTATTTTTAAATATAAAATATATTTTTTTCTGAGTTTTTTTTTATTAAAGCATTTTGAATTTTTCCTCATTTTTAGTTTTATTTTATTCATTAGAATTATTACTCAATTTAATTTAGAAATATTCAATCTAGATTTAAATTAAGGCAAGATACAAAAATAGAAAAATTTTCATTCATTTAATTTCAGAATCACCAATTTGAAATTTTAAGACTGGAAATTGCAGCTTTAAAAAGCTTAGCATTATTGAATGTGGTGTTCAGAGAGCAGTTGCCAGATAATTATTTTGGTACTTGTCATTTAGTCATTATTTTCATTTAATATGTATGTATACTTGGATGGAAAACAAGTTATCCCTTTTTGTATATGTTTCTTCTCTTGGAATCCAACCTTTGCAGCTTACCTTCTTTAAGTAGGTGTGGGAATCTTGACTCTGGGTCACTTGCTTATGATCTTTTCTTTCACATGATTTTTATTGTCTTTGGTAAACATGATTACATACCCCTGGGATAACCTAGCAATCCTTTTTTTTTATTATTATTATTATTTCCCCTTCTTATTGTGAACAAATTTTTATCTTTTTTTTTTCCATTTTTTCAAATATATATATCAGTTACCTATTGTTTGGTGGGATATAGCCATTAAACTTCATCACTCACTTCCTTACATTCCATTAATAAGTAGTGATTAAGTTCTGACCTGTTTGATAAGTTGTGGTGGGAAAGGCAAGTTTCTTAGAAACAAAAATGGTAGTCAGGGATGTGAATTAAAATGTTTTGAGTCATTAACTTTCGATATAAGTAGCAAAAATCATAGAGATTTGTGAAACTTTTGCTCAAAATAATGGATGTGGTGAGCCTTTTTTAATTTATTAAACCTTTTTGCAATATAATGAATCGGAATTTTGTGAAATTGAAAATTCAATTTTTTTTTATTGAAGAAATATTGTCAGTTTATGCAGTAATATTCAATTTTCAAATTTATTTCTTATTTTTTAATTGAATTTCAGGATGAGAAATGTTGTTTATGAAAAGAAAGTGTTGATTTAATTGATTTATTATTTTCAGATAATAAAGTCAAAAAATGTTTGAAAATCTACAGGATACTGGTTTGCTTCATGATAGTGTATTATCTGCATTAAACCGGATGAACCCATCTCAGGTTAGTTTTCTCATTCCTTTGATGAATGTAAATGTTATTGTTTGGTTATCATTTTCATTAGTTTCTGTGCATTATATAATTATTTATTGTGTAGGAGCCAGAACTAAATTGGCTATCTGATTTAGAAGATAGATTTGAAGTTGCTAATATTGTATCATCAGAAACTGAATTGGAAACTATGAAGGAGGTTATGTTTCTTTAATTCTTTATTTTATTATTGAATTCAAAATGTTATTTGGATCATTTTGAAAATAATTTTCTATATTATGAAAAATTCATTTTATAGGAACTAAAAAGTGAAAAGCTATCAACAATGGAAGCTGCTAATATAGTAGCTTCCACAGTTTTTGTCTTAACTCAAAAGCGTATGAAGGAAACATTTTCACATGAGAAGGTGTTGGAAGAACAATTTTACTCTCATCGACGATGTCATACAACAATGTTCTTTAATGTGCTAAAGTAATTCTAAAATTTTGTCATTACTTTCGTTCCTTTTTTTTTAAATAAGTGTTTTCAATTTTTCATTGAAAATTTTTTAACTGCTTACTCACATTTATAAGTCAGCTGTTTTTAATAAAAAATTACTAATTGTATGTTTTTTTTTTCTTTCATTTTTACTTAATGTTAAAATCTTTGGTTCTCATAAATTATTTCAACAAATTTCCCCCCTCAAGGACTTCCCTTTTTCAGGTAAGTATGGAATTCATGTGATCTTCAGGTATCTGGAATGATCTTTCCTCTCTTTGGTGAGGTTTCCTGTTTATGGTAAACATACCTGTTGTGTTTCTAGAATGTCCTAGCAAACATACCCTATTTTCAGCCCTCTTCCTTTTCAAATAATACTTATCTTTTCTTTCTTTCTCCCTTCACCTTATATCAAGATCACAAATATACATTTATATGTAACTATTATACTCATGATTTACTTCATTACTAGAAAATTAACATGTGGTTGGCACTACGCTTGATCATTAAAACCAATTGCCTGAAAAATTCTCTAGTTATCGGTTAGTTATTTGACTTTTTTTTTACTTGCTATAAAAAAATCTACATTACAGATTAAATTATTAATCCAATAATTTTAAGGCACTATATTCATGTTTTGCATTATCATTTCAAACAGACTTTAAATTTCTGTCATTGTTTTTGGTACTTATTGCTTATTTTTTATCATAATTTCTTGGAAATATTTTTGGATGGGTAGAGTGTTAGTTGCATTCATATTTTTTCAGTTTTATATATGCTTTATTTTCACTATTTCATTAGGAAATCAAATTCCTATTTAATATCCAGTGTTTTTTATTAAAATGGCTAAATTATTGAATTCCAAAAAGTAACTGATTACTGAATCAATTTATTTGATTTTTATTACTATAGATTGTAAAACTGTATTAACTTATTCAAAATAATTTCAATTCATAATAAAGGCATAAGCATCAAGATTTATTTTATTGCATGACCAATTTGGCAAGTCTCAAGTCCTTAGGGAGAATATGAAACTGTTTGAATGAATGTCGGGTTTTTCTCTGTGGCAGAATCATTGATCTGTTTTTCTAGTTTGCAATATTAACACTTATTTAAAAATAAACTTATTATTTAAAGTTTGAATGTTTCATTAATATTTTTAACTACTCTTTTCAGATATTTTATTTATATGTAAATGTCATTGATAATTGAAGCAAATCTTCATTTTGAATTAAGCAATTGGTTTTTTAGGTGTGTGAAAAATAATTATATTTACTTTTTGAGAATCATTTTTATCTTATTTTTATTACTATTTTTTTGTCAAAATATAAATTATTGTAACAGATTACAAAAATACTTAATTAAATCTAAATTCTACTCGAATTCACCAAAAGCTTTAAAAGAACTATTTTAAATGTTAAAATAAAAAAAAAAAATTTGTTCTATGTTTTTAAAAAAAAGCTAAATATTAAGAAGTGTAAATGGTGTCTTTAAGTATTGTTTTAGTGCCCGAATAGAGTTGCCTAGATAATATCGGGGATAAAGGATTAATACCTTTTTTTTCTCTCTCTTTTTCAATACTTGTATTCATTTTAGAAATAAAGCTTTTTATTAACATCTCTCCCAAATAACTATAAAATCAAATATAAAGTATTAAAACTGGAACCATAAAATAATCTTATGGAGTGCAGCTACTTGTATTTACTAGTTGCATTCTGATGCAACAAAATATTTATTTGTAACTGCAAAATTATTTGTGCAGTATTGCAACATCAGAAGTTTAGCCACCTATCTTACTACTCTGTTGATTAAAAAAAATAAGAAGCTCATATATCTTTTGGGTGTTATTTGTCTTGATCATTTTTAAGAAAAATTAAAATGAATTTTCGATATTTTGTAAAGAGAAAAGTTTGTGGTAGCCGAGTATCCATGGTCGCAAGTTTATAGCAAATGGGGTATTAATATAATCTGGATTTTGAGTCCTGATGCCTTTACAGCCTAGCCATGTAGTGGAGTTGGCGCAGGTTAAATCTATTGGGTCTCAAAGTGCTTCTTGTCACTTGGGCCATGGTTCAAAATAACTAATTACATCTCCAGTATCATTCATGTTGCTTCTAAGTACAACATTAATAAACAAACTTTGCACCACATCCTGTCTCTTGTCTTAAAATAAGCCCTGCTTGTTGTCAAAATCAAATTTTAATGTTATTTGTTTTAATTATTAAACCAAATTTTGATTTGCTAAAATTACTTTTAATACCTATTTCTAAGAACTGCCTCTCCCTTCCCAACTCTCTCCCCTTAAAAACAGTTTGTTTTTTTTTTTTTTTTTTTTTTTAGTTAGGAACAGTAAGGCATGTATTGGATAAATGTTTTAATGAATAATGAGAGTACCGTAACTGGGAATATTTAAGACATTTTTATTGAAAGTTATTCACAATTTCAGGTCTAATGGAATAACTTGTGAAAAGGCAACTGCATATTATGAAAGTGTTGGAAGTAATTTTCCACCTGTAGATTGGAAATTTTACATCATGTTGTGTTTTCAGTGTGAATGGAGTGAATACTTTGTTGAAGTACGTACTCTTGGTTCTTTCTGTATCAGAATTTTCATTTTAAAATATTTTGTACTGCATATTTTATTCTAATGTTAACTTGTTAGATGTATAAAATAGAATTATTTTACTTAAACTATCAGTATTTAATGAAGAGCAATGTCTATCATGAAAATACATTGTGTGTGCATCCTCATGCATGTAAGAGTTATTTTTTTTTTTTTTTTTTGTTTCTGTCATTGTTTGATACTTTAAAGTATGAAAAATTGTCATAAGAGTGGATGCAAGTGTTATACACATTTGAAAACTAAAAATAACCAAACAAGCTAAGTATTTATATATTTGAAGTAATATATTTGGAATAGGAAATCGTTTTTAGAGGATTTACCAACATTTAAGTCTCGAATGTGTCTCCAAAATATTTTGAAATGAAAGACTAGACTTTTAACATTACGAAGAAGGAAAACTAGCAAAAAAAAAATGAGTGTTTAAAAATGGTTTCTAGTACAATATATTTTTAGTATATTATGGAGGAAAGTGTATTTTTATTCAAAAAGAAAAAAAAATGTCTTAAAGTCTGTCAATACATTCATTGGATATTTATTTTGGGAAGCTTTAATATGGTCTTGTTTCTCATATATTATAATACTAATTTTTTGTTTTTTAAAAAAAAAATTCTTCTGATTTTTATTTTTTTGTAGCGAATATTTCTCTCTAGTTCTTTATTATTTTCATTCAATCATGTAATTAACTTTATTTCTTCCCAGCGATATATATATACACAACACCCAAATGAACTCTTATTCCTCCAACTTTTTTAAGTTATGTAAATTACTTTCATGGTATTATTTAAAAACATATTCAATACAGTAATTTTTTGATGCTTGATTTCTATATTTACTATGATTCTAATGGCTTTATTATAATGTTGATGCTGTGAAGTAAACATTTAGGATTTGTGAAGTAAACATTGTATAGGCATATTATGTTCATCAGCATATTACTTCTATAAATTGACCAAGCATGTCTGAAAAATCATTTTATGTATTTGACATTCAATTAAACAAACTAATTTTATGATTCTTTATATTCTAGAGTGCTCTCCAACTGGATTCTGATATTTTGGCTATTGTTGTGAAGAACATACTAAACATAGATTGGAATGCCGAAGAGCATTTGAAATATTATTCTTTACATATGATCCTTCAAGCTATCATTTGGAAATTTTTTATAATTGAAGATCCTACATTATGCTCATTCCCAGATTCCTTTTCTTTTTCTTTCCCTTTTGTTCATGCTGATTCAAAATCTCAATTGGAAAATCAAGAGTTGGAAAATAATTTTTCTCAAAATCCATTATTTCAAATATTTAATGTTCTTCTGAACCAACTTTTTTCATTTTCAATTTCCAGTCTTAGTAACATCGATTACATTAAAATCATTCTACATGCATACAAAACAATATTTAAATTGTTGAGAAACATAAAAACTTTTAAGCTAAATGTTGTCAAAGAACTTTTTCTACTCAACACTTTGTTGAAGCAATGCTGTTTTGATAGTGAGTCTCAAAACATCATCAATTCATGCAAAAAAGAAGAGAGTATTCCTTTAATGCACTATTATTCAAATGCATCTTGGGGTGTGACTGAAAGTTATTTATTATTTATTTTGTGCAATTATTGGAATGATACTTTAAAAATTTTATCAAATAAGAATGAAACTCCGTTTATTTCTTTATCAGAGAATTTTCCATCAAATGAAGAAAAAAGAATGCTAATTAAGCTCTGTCCTTTTTATGCAGATCAATTTGAAGAAAATGACTTTGTTATAAGTTATTTGAAAAGTATCATTAACTATAACTACCCATGTGCTTCACGTAAGTAAAGCTTTGTATGTATATTAACTTTGACTATTTATTAGAATAGAAATAAAGCAGAGAAACAAGAATGCTGGCTATTTCATATTAATAATAAGTTATTATTTTGGAAAGTAATCAAAAATTTAGCATTCTGTTCTCTTTACATCCTGGAAAAGCATTATGTACTGTTTCATTAGCTAGCTCCTGTTAATGAATGTATTTCACATGAAAGCTACATCCTGGTGATTTAAGATCACATCTTAGATTTATGATTTAAAATGCAATCTTATTTTCTTTTCTAGTTAATGTAGGCATTTTTCAAGAGCAACTTTGTTTTTTTCATTGTAAATGTTTGTAGTTTAATTTATTTAATATCTTAATAACTCTTAACTTTGTAAGAATGATTGTAGTTTCTTAATTGATAAATTTCTGAATTAATTAACTTAGCTTTTTATAGATTGTTGTGATAACTTGCAACATTTTGGCAACGAAAAAACTCTTGATCTGGATTCTTCTTGGATTGCAGTATTTAGAACAATCTGGATTCCACCAAAGGCTTTGTACAAAAAAAATAATAGAGAATGCTCCACCTTTCATTTAATTGATGACTGAGCTTCAAAATCCTCTTGTTTTGTGGTATATAATTTAGAAGAGATATATCAGCTCAAGTTTTATCTTGTCATCTGACTTTACTTCAAATTTTGAGTTAATTGAAATAATAAATAAAACAAATAAATAAAAATTATTGAAAAAAATCAATTAAAACATACATAACTTTTTTATCAGAGCATAATATATTTCCTTCTTCAAAATGAATGCCTCTTTGGTTGAGACATTTGTTTTCACGTTCTTTATTTCTTCTAAGAAAAATAATTTTATAAAACTGGCTTGCTTCTACTCTTTAAATTTAATTCACTGTTCAAAATTTTATCATTTTTAAAGGACTTTTAAATTTAAAGAGAAATTTTAAATTTAAGTACTTTTAATTTCAAGAAAGTAATTGACAGTTATATTACCTGCCTTATGAGGAAAGAAAGAGTGAAGGCTTACATAGTTCTTTTTCTTGGAAAAGTTTGTTTTATGAGCAAAGAACAAACACCATAGAAATTTTCCTTTACCTCACCTCCAATTTTTTAGTTATTGTCTTATATATTGTCTCCATCCAGTTATAAGTTTTATAAATATTTTTGCTTAAATTAATAAAACATGTCCAAATCTGCTTTAAAATATAAAACATCAGGCATGGTAAAATCTTTAATGAAGGTAATCTGTAGCTGAATTGAATGCTAAGTTTTGGTAGGAATTGCTTAACAATTTTTTTCCCATTAAATCATTGGTTCAAGCTTGATGCCATTAAAGACTAGTCAAATAGAAAGGCTGATACACATTAAATCTGTTGAGGCTTAATATTTCACATTGGGACGGTGTAGAGAGTGGGAAACCTGCTCAGATGTCATCCTCATAACTTACAAATTAGGATCCAATCCTTTGCCAATAGTTGTCATGTTTTTTTTTTTCCATTATTATATTAACAAAACAATCATTCATTGCAGAACACTGTAGAAATTTCCCATATTATGACTGAAGACTACATAAGGCATGAAGTAAAGTCAAAATTTGGTTTTAATTTTATATGCTCAAGCCCTCAGAAGCTTACTTTGCTATAGATAAGTATGGGCATCGCAGAACAGAACCTTGAGGCACGGAATGATTTTTTTTATTTCCTATGGGGTTTATTATCTTTGGTAAACACATGTGCCTTTCTAGGGATACCATAGTGATCCTGCTTTATTCTCGACCCTTCTTCTAGTCAATTAATTTTCGTTTTTTTCTATTTTTTGAATATCAATTATACATGCACCATTGCCACATCTGGCTCTTATGCCATAAAAATATTCCATCACTCACAATCATTCACTTTAAATGCTCAAGCTTCTTGGAGATATACCTTAATTGTTGGAACAGTTGTATTATGAATTATAGCTTTGGCTGCTGGAAACTCTAGTAAATAAATATCTGTTGTGTTGTCAAGAAAATTGTGGCTGTTTTCATTTGATTTAAATGAACGTGGGAGGTGCTATAATACCAATATATAAATGATCGGTCTTTGGAAGAATGCTACTGTGATCTTATAAGTAGGAAGTGACAAATAGATTTTTAAATTTTCATCCACTTTGCATTATAGGGATAACTGTTTTTGGCATCATCCTTCATGTTAACGTTTCTGTTTCGATAACAAGCACTTTCTCCAGAGTTATTTGACATTACAATTATAAAGTTTATTAATCATTTCAAAGATTTATATGTAATTTTTCTACTGTATTGGCCTTTAATGCAAAATTTTATTGTTCTCATTACATGATGACTAGGAAGAGTAGAGTAAAATTTAAAAAATTATTTTTTTGAAGGGCATGAAAAAGTTCAAGGAATATGAAATGGGAGTATTCATCAAGGTAGAAAGTATTTTGAAAAATTAAAATCAGTTTCATCCTTATTAAAAGTTATCTATGTTTTACAGCATTCTCAATATTTTGGAATACATCTTGTATTAAATCATTGTCATCACATATATTACAATGGCATTAAAAATAGCCTTTCTTCACATTCTTGTTCAAATGATGATTATCAAGGTTAAATGCTTTGTTTAATCTGTGTGTTTTCATAGTAACTTTATAATTATAATGATTGAAAAACTATATTATACTTATTTTTTTGGTATATTTGCTCTCAATCGATAACAAACTTCATTCATGAAAATATCATGAATAGTTGTATAATTTTAAAATTACCTTTTCAAAAAAGACAATTATTTTTTAATTGTTGACAGGTTTACCTTGGAAAACATAATTAGTCTTTTCCAATTTAAAATTACTAAGTTTCATTTAACTATTTTTAAAATTTTATTTTTGTAAATTAAAATATTTGTTTATGCAAAAAGTTAAGGCTCTGGTATTTTTCTGATAATTTGCTCATTATATTGGGCACCGGATTAAATATATTAATTTAATGCTTGCAGTTAATTTTTAATGAAATTTTATACAATTTTTATTAATTATCGATATGTTTTGTATCAGATGCTGCTGTGATCATCTTGCATCATCCAAACATGCGAGAGAAGGATGAGTAAGTTAGATACAGTTTTTCTTATTGCATTGAAAAGAAAAAGATGTTCAATTTTCCTTGACCTAGATAATTAACTTTTTTTTTAATTAATTTATATTTTTGTTGATTCTTTTTTCACCCAAATATATAGTTTATTCTTTTTAAGTAGTTCTCTGTTAGTAAAATTGTAACAAATGATACTTAATAAATGTACTTTTAATCTAAGTTTTTTTTTTTATTTTATTTTATTGTATCAATTGCTTATGGACTGTTATATGGATTAAAGTAAAAAATATTTATCTAAAAATGTGAATAATGTAAACTTTTAAAATGGTATGTATATACTATTTTCAAATTCATCAAATTTGAATTAGAGATACAAACATATATACCAAATTAAAATTTTTCTTTTAATGAAACATTTTCTACTTTCATTCGTTTTTTTTTTTTTTTTCCTGATAATAACTGGAAATTTTCAAAATAAAAATCTAATAATGGTTTAATCTAAATAACTATATGTACTAAATATAGTTATTATTTTAAAATTTTAGTACTTTTTGATTTTATTTGAATGTCAAACTACCATAAGTAATCAAGCATGTGTTACACAATGTTCTTACATCTGTTTAACGAATTATTTTAATATATAATTAAAAGTGATTTATATATTCTAGAATATATATATAAACCATGTATATAATGTAAATATGTATTATATTAATTTTGAAATTTTAACCTAAATATTCCTTTGAACTTAAAAAAGAATTTTTGGTACAAATATATTAAAGATTGATTAACTAGAATTGGAAACTATCACTTTGTTAATGTATTCTTCCAGAATTCTTGAGATTTTGGAAAAGAAAGCTTCGATATTGAAACCTTTGATGATTAATTGGGATCTAATTGATGTAATTGCTGCGACTGAATCTAAAGAAGCAAAGATGAGATTTAAAAAAGTATTATACTTTATTTTTATTATGGCTGCTTGATTTAATATTGAATTATGTATTTATATTCTTTTGGTTTTGTTATTTTAGTTGCTTCATCTCATGCTTTCTCGGGAATTTTATGCTAATAAAAGAAATATTTACAATGATACTTTGAAATACATGTGCTTAAAGTATGATATGGAGGATAATTTCAAGTTAGAAAACTTTGATAATCAGCTTTCTGTTTTTACACGTAAAACAATGTCACTTAAAGAGGTTGGTAGTTTTATTCTGTTGGAATTTTTTAAAAATAGGATTTCTTTACTAATCAGAAATTGACATGCAGCATACATTAACCTTATAGGCAGAAAAATGTCTTCTTCCCTTGTTTGTACAGTCTCCAAAAATTGTTTTAGAGACATTGATTGAGCAAGTTTTGATGCAGGGTTCAGAAGGAATGGATGTGATTCAGGTAAATATTATTGTTTGTAATTTAATAATTATTTAATGTTATTCTTTTTTCAAAGTTATTTGAATTTCTTTTAAAACTTAATGAAGTCACTAATTTTATTGTAATGTTGAACTTAATTTATATTTAATTGTTTTAAATATTGATGAACATACTATCGATATACAATTCTATAATAATAGACTCATCTTCCTTTGTTTCTTGGTACAAGCTCTTGGTTGTGGATGTTTGAATCAATATGCTGGTTATCCCTGATTCTATTGTATTCTATACATAGTCTAGCTGATTCATGTTAAATATGTATGGGTTGAAAATCCTCATGTTAGTGTGTTATAAATGTTATGGAGAGTTGAGTGCCAGCAAGGTGCTGTCCTCACCACTGTTTATGGCTCAAAATTGTAGTCACAGAGATGTAATAGTCATGATCACAAACTCACTGCCAGTGCTCTTACCATCAAGTCATGGATTTGAGTCTTAATACGTTGGGGAATAATGCACTAAACACCAGCTTCATAGTGGAACTGATGCACCTTAAATCTGTCGCGCCTCAAAGTCCCTTCATTAGCTTGGTGTGGAAGTTTGGAGAATGGTGCACCAGCTCAAATGTCAAAGGTTTTCTTGTCCTGTAACTACAAATGAAGATCTTCTGTACTCTTTATGAGGAAACAAGTTTCAATTTGAAGTACGCAAAATAAAACATTCTTCACAAAATCACTTATGATTCTATGTTAACTTTTTTACTGCATATTATTGCTACTCACTAAAAGTTGTCAGAGAAATAACCCAATCTCTTGGAACCATAATCTAGAAATAAAAACACTAGCTCAGTATTGTTTGAATGCTGGATGTGAACTGTGACTTTATATCAATTCTGAATTTTTTTAGCTTGTTAAAACAATCTAATCTGTCAGTATGTTTGTTTATGCTCATTCCTAATACCCCAGGAAAAAATCAAAACATGTTCAATGCACCCAATAATATTCCTCATCGTTTCTTGTAAACTATTGAAAGGAATTTGAACATGATCATCTCCTCTCCCTAATGCATAACCTACTTTACCTTATCTAATTTTCACTTCTCATTCCTGACCATTCTTCTAATTCTTAATCGTTTATTGTCGAGTTCAGCCATAATTAATAAAATTAATGTGAGAAGTGATGTCTTTATGGGAATTTTTAAAATAAAAAATACAATACTCGATTTTAAGTAAAATAGAAATTTCACACTAAATGAAATTTAAAAAGAAAATTACTAATTGTATTACTCATTCATAGGAATTGTAAATTATATTAATGATTATTTCAAATTAATTTGGATAGCATTTTGTAAAAATGATTTAATAATAATGTTGAATTTTTCTAAGAGAGGTTAAATTTTTCAATTTTTTAGAATTTATTTGAAGAATGTTACTAGCTCTCTTAATTTCAAAAACTGGCAAAAATTTTGTCAAATCTTGCACTGAAAACATTTTTTATAATGGCATTTAATTATGATACATTCTAGAAATATTCAGTATTTAAATGTATCTGATATATATTAATATTTTATCATTTTCATATAGGAGTAGTTACCTTCAATTAATTTCAAACATCGAAAACTTTTCTTGTGAAGAAAGGCATTGAAAATAGTGGTCTTTTCTCTTTTCATAGGCATAATTTTCTTTATCAATGATGATTTAAAAGTGTGTGTGTGCAAGCTTGTGTGTTTATAATATCTAAACTGATTTAAGAAAATTTATTCAATTCGATTGATTTTTCTTGTTCTTCTTGGATGAAAATTTTTTACTCAATCCATTGAAAATGTATTTATTAATGTCATTATAAGTACATAATGTTTAATTTGTATTTCTTACAGATTTTAAAACTTATACCTGAGGCATGTTTATACAAAGATTATCTTGTAACAGAATTAGAGTACTATTTTTCAAAAGAAAAACTTGCTATCTATGAAGAAAAGAATATGTCAATACTAATAGAATCATTAATGGAGGTAAGTTTCTTCTTCTTTACTATATCTTAAAATTTGTATGAAAATGTATATATTTTGAATTTTGTAGTTGGAATTTTACTTTTTTTTTTTTTTATCACAGCCAAACATTGCTAGAATCTTTTTCTATCATATTTTGAGTTAAACAGATACAATTTATATAAATGTGTAAATAATAAATGTAATGAAGGAAGATATCTGTGCTATCTTAACCTTTCTCAAGATAAACTGATTTTAGTGGCAAATGAAGAAGTAAAGTTTTTTTAAAAAAATTTAACATGGTTAGCTCAATGTTTCTAAAAAATTGCCTCTTTTGTATTTATACTATATTTATATCTCTATTCAAGAAGAGATATCAATACATGTATATTATGAAAACCATATTGGTGGAATTATCATAGTTAGAGAGTGTAAAACTCTTATAGCCAAATTTCAGAGCTATACAGCAACCATTGCCTTTATTTTTAATCATGTTTCAGCAAGTATGTTGCCATTTTTGTTACTATTTAATTTTTTGAACTTCAAAGGATCTGTTTCTTTTTTTTCCAAAATAATCTAAATTTTTAAAAATGAGGTAATGGAAGGTGTGCAGTCATCATTTTAGGTGACAGTGCTAAATCTTTATCTAAATATGTATGTAATGAAAGTGAGTCTTAAATAAGAGTCAAAAAAGGTGTAGATCAAATAACATCTTGTTATTGGCTTGTTCCTAATTTTTCTTTAAAATTGCAAATGGAATAAAATGAAACTCTTTGCTATCTCAATTATAATGAGTTATTTTGAACTGTACAGTCAAGAAATTGTTCATGTACTTGAACTTTTGTTCCATTGGGAAAATCAAAGAACAGAATGGGTACTATAATTAAGGATGGGAATTTCTTTCCTGTTCATTTTCAAAAAAAATGTCCTTTAGCTTATTTTTTGAATCACTTGTTCTTTTATAAGTAAAATAGATTATTTACTCAATTTTCCTAGAGTATTTGAATTAATTTAATGCGCATAGGTACTATTTATGTAAGTATATTAATTGCTTTACACATCCATAGAAAAACTGGTTTGTTGAATCAAAAAAATGATATTCTGTATTAAATTTAAAGTTAGCAAAATAATCTTCTGATTGCACCAGTAGACAAGGAAAATCTAGTATAGATTAGTTGAAGTGAAGCCTACCATATTTAAAATATAAAAACACACAAAGAATTATAAATTTAAATGATGCTTGGTACTTTTATGCTTTCTATATATCTCATAGCAATGATACATCTCATAGCAATATTATTGTGCATTGAATGCTATTTCATATGGTAGAAATCATATGGAACATTGTAGAAAAGTAAACATTCAGTGTAAAAAAGAAGGTTTTAATGATAAAACCCCTGAAACATCACTGTACTTATATATGATTTATATATGCAATTTATCAACTATAATTTCACTTGACAACTATAATCTAAATTTCTTGTTATATTTTTCATATCTGTTCAATGCAAAACAAATTGTACAGCCCCTGAATATAAGGAATGCCTAATTTGAAAATCTTACTGATCATTTTTTGACAAACTTTATCAAAAAAACTTCCTTTAAATTCCCTTGAATGGAACAACTCATCATCTATTGGCATACAAAAGTGAGGATGTTGGCACATCCATGGAATTCAATCTTGAATCTCATTCAAAATACGGCATTTGAACTCCTAGCCACCAAAAATGAGAACATGACTCTCCAGGTTGTCTGACACCTTGCGCATGAAATTCAATGAGAACTGATTAAATATGATCTGTCCTGTTTTCTGTATGAAAAGAAAATAGTAATTTGACAAATGTAGATTCAAACTGCTTAAAATACCTTCTTATATAGAGTAAAAGAAAAACTCCTTATGAGAAGGTATACTTTTCTCCTAGCAAAGCAGTTGATTGTGCAAAACTTCTCGCTTTATCATTACAGCTGTTACATAAGTTTTGCAAATTGGTAAATCATTCATTAAAGCTCATCTTAATCTTGTTTCCTTGAATAAAGCTTAACTGTGGAAGAAAACCATTTATAAATTATGCAGAAAATATGGATATCAATGAAGAAATTTTTCTACATTTAGTAAACCATTGCCCTTCCTATTTCAGAGCCTGAAAGCTGTGCCATAACACTTGTTAAGTGAGTAAAATCAACTTCTGCTTACAAAAGTTACTGTTCTTTTTTAAAACTGAGAAATCTGATTAGATGCTAATTGTAAGTGTCTGTGCTCTAATAGGTTTTCTCTAAAATGCAGATCTTACTAACTATTCAGAAATATAGTTCTGATCAGGTACTTCATGAAAACTGGCCATTTGGAGGCCAGATTCCTAGTTCACCTATGAAAATTGAGACAACTTGGACTTCCTTAAGAGTCCAAGTTGATTGAAGGAATCAACAAGGAATACATTTTTAATCATTTAGGACTATCTTATGTTATTGAAGCCATTAGAAAAGGTATTTAATATAATACAAATGCCCATACTACATCACCCAAGAAATGTTGATACATTATAGTCATTTACATTGTATTGCTCCAGAAATGTTTTTATTTCTTGGTTTTCATGAACCTAAGATGGACTATTCATTGCTCCTGCAATTTGTTAAAAGCTTGCATGAATGAAATGTTAGTTGCCTCAAACCATGTTGCTTGCAACATATATAACACATCAATCAATAACTCCCGAGACTAACATTGAAAACAACATTTTTTTTGCAAACTTTTTTTTTATTCATTAAACATAACACCTTTTGTTAATCACCTTTAAGGGTGATACAATCGTTCCAACGCTTTTCCAAATCTTTTTTTTTTTTCCCCAAAAAAAATTTTTTTTTCACAAGAAATCTTTTTTGTTGCGAGTAAATAGCGATAAACAGCTTTCTGAATCATCGACTCGTTGCTGTTTTTGTTCCATCGAAAGCAATCGCGGCACCCACTTGGAAAAAACCTTTTTCACTTCACTTCAAAAAACCTTTTTCAGTAAATACACTTCCCTATGATATCTGTGTCATCTCAGCAATCTCACGGAGCTTCACTTTACGATCTTTCATTATAATTTTTGTCACTTCACTCACATTTTCCGGTGTAACGGCTTCCACAGGTCTACCCGAGCGTTCCGCGTCATTTGTGTCGGTACGACCACGTTTAAACTCGGCAAACCACCGACAAATCGTTGCTTTTGATGGTCAAGAGTCCGGGTAACATTTTTCAATCCATTGTTTCGCTTGCACGGTGTTTTTACACATTAAAAAACAATGTTTTATCAGAACACGAAACTCGGTTTTTTCCATTTTTTAAACAAACTACAAAACGACTTTACTCCAACCTCGATAACTCAACTGTTTCTGGTCCGATCGACTTAAAATTTTGACACGTTTCAAGCAAAGGTTAGTACTCTAGAAAGACCTGGTTACTGGTTTACTACGAGCGCCATCTCTGGATTAGTCTTGGGAGTTATTGCTTGATGTGTTAATATAATGTTTTGAATTTTCCATCTGGCATTTCCTGCAGTATTTTTAATGTCAAATCTAGCCATATTTTTTATAAAAAAATAAATAAATACCATAAATTCTTTCTGGGTTTGTTATGGGGGAAAAAAAATTTCATTCATAGTCTTTGTTCAAGCAATATTATAGTCTTTCATAGTGAGACATCATCTGGAGTTATAAACTTGAGCTGAAGTTCTCATTGCAGCTATGATTTACAATGTTGGCAAACTTATCCAATGTACATTTCCTTTGTTGTGTTAACATTCAGTTCGACTTGTCCTGTGATTTCTTAGATAAGGAAAACCACCTTGAGTCTATAATTTTCTATTAGTTATACCAAATGTCTTAATTTCTTCCCCCTCCCCTTATGAACCCTTTACATCAAATTCAAGTTTTTATTGTGAGTACAACATGTAATCCAATAAAAACTAAAATTTCAAAATAATGTTTTTTTTCATGTTAAACTAATGAATAAAAAGCTTTATGTTATGATATTTACTTTCTATTGAAATTTCTTCTGTACAGCAATGGCTATTAAATGTGCTCAGTATCATCATGTCATAAAACTGATTATTTAGATGTGGAATATTTATTTGCCATTTGAGTAATTATAATAATCAAGACATTCTTCAAGTAAAAATTTGTTTGTGTGAAATAATTTTTTTAAGTCTCCAAAAAAAATGTTATAGTGCAAAAGATATAAATTCTTTTTCTACTGTTTGTATACTTTTAAAAACATTATTCAAATATTTTTAGTTGTCTGATGTTAGGATAACTTCTAATCGGATTTAAATAATGAAAAAATATAGCTTTATTTCTACCATTAAGTTATAGATTTGTTTAAAGACTAAAATTTTGGGATGCTTGTTTTTAAATTTCTTTACTAAATTCATTTGACATAAACTGATAAAAATGTCTTTGTCTCTTACAACTTTATAATTATTTCCTTTTTTATAAATATAGTAATTTCATTGCTTAGAAAATTATTCTATTTCATTATTTGAATTGTGTTATAGTTTAATCTATATTGTTCGCCTCATATTCACTTTAATTAAAATAATTTCAAAGAAAAAAAACTTTTTTTCTTCTTAATATAGATTCAAGCAGAAGAACCTTTGTTAGATTTGAATGAGTTTCTCCAAAGATGTATTATAAGAAATACATTAACAAATGTCAATAGTCTTGAGTTCCAGTTCAAGTGTCTCATTGTAAGTAGTTATTTATGAATTTATTAAAACAACCGTGTTTTAAAGTATGCTTCTTTTCATACACATATATATTGAAAAGCAATTAAATTAGAGATATTTGTCCAGTACTGTGAAGCACCACCTTTCATTCTGACGATGACAGTAATTTGTCTTCATATGAACTCAACAAGACCTTGAAATGTCAGGTAGTTTTTCATATCTATGATTTCTAAACAATACCCTACAGTTCATGAAGATTTGAAAGAGCGGGATCAGAGTGTCAAATGTCTCTCTTGATGGCATTACACATGAGCTTGTTGGAATTTAAGATCAGGTTATATAGTGCATTGCCTTGTTGAAGAATAATGTATCCAGTGGGATGCCATCAAGGACATGGTGGTAATGTTGACCTGAGAAGGATGATATTGCATGTTTTGTTAGTGCCGTTTCAGACCATTAAAACAGTTCCCATTTAAATTCACTCCTACAAGCTTGAAGATCTACCTGCTAGCAAGAATCTAATGCTTCATGGGATTTGTGCCTCATTCACACCTTGCCTTTGGCATGTACAAACATGAATCTAGACTTAATGGTTCAGGTAATTTTTTTTCCCTGATAATGTTCCCACACCCTTGCCAGTTTTTGCATCCTATTATGTGCAAACAATAGAGGTACCTTCAATAATTATACTCCATTGCAAGGAATGATTCTAGGTGATGCAGCTGCTAATACTTTTTGTGCACCAGCCAAACCTTCAAATGAATTAATGCTTTGTGGTTTATCTATACATTGCTACAATGTGAACTAGCTGGGAAAGAAATCTAATCATCCACAGTGTTGTCCATGGAAATTGACCCTTGCAGGAACGATTTTACCACATGTGTTTGTTGTATACCTATGATGCAGTAGCTCAAGCACCATTACTGAAATGGATTGACCCATTCATTGGGTCCCAATAATTTGATCACACTCAAATCTACGTATAACTTTCATCTTACCCTTCATTTTATATGTGGGTGCAGTAGCCAAATGGGTGTAGCTTGAGGCCTGCATTATATTGTCGAGTCATGGGAATCAAGTTCTGGTACCATTTAAGATCTGGTGAGTAGCAGGCTAATGCACATTAAATCTGTCGAAATTTCAAATTCTTACAATAGCATCATGTAGAAATTTGAAGAGTAAGGCTCCAGCTTAGGTGTTGTTTTTATTACTTGATCAGGGTTCAAAATTACGATGCTTGTCATCAAAAGCCCTCATATTGCTTCATAGTGCTCTGTTAATAAAATAGTCATTCTGACTATTGAGGATTCCTATTTCATTACTGTTTATATTGTCGGGTAATCTGATATACGATCTGATTTCCATTTACATATCTACCTGCAGTACCACATTTGTTAGGTACCAGCTGACTTTCATTAATTACTCTTTAGTATGTATGCATTTGTATATATATATATATATGCACTCACACACAAATATATATGTAAGACCTTGATAATGTTATTGTTGGTTTTGATTGTAAGAAATTATAGTCCTTTAGATGTTTTTTTTTTTTAATATAATGCTGTTTATTAGGTCATGATGATAATTAAGTGATGTTAAAATAATTTATCTGTTGTACTGTGTTACCACACAATGACAGTGAATGAAGTTTGCATGTCTTATACAGTGGGTGCCTACAGAGAATGAGAGTGTTAGACCATTTTATATTCTGGGGTGGGAAAGAGGTTTCTTAAATCTTGCTAATTCAACATATACATGAGACTCAGGATCTTTCTAGGAAACTAACTGTGCCCAAGTTTTAAAGAAGTTACAATAGTTAAAAGGGAAAATCAAAGTAGTTTTAATTTTAAAAAGGGCTTAGCTTTGAGAATATTTAAATAAAAAAAAAGAAAAGAAATTTAATTTGTCTTGCTTATTTTAAGAATCTATGTAAATAGTGTTAGTGTCCTGTTTATTCTAGTATCAAGACAGAGTTATAAAAACGATAATAACAATTGTAATTGAGCCTGAATGTATCGAACTTAAAAGTCTATAGGAAGAAATTCGATGCATAAAAATTTAGATATACAGAAACATATGGAATTTTTTTTTCTCACTCAAGCATACTTATGTAGTTATTTTTAGGGATAAAGAAGACTTAAAATATTAAACTATCATAGAAATACTTCAAAAAATCTAGAAATAATTAAGTAATTTAAATATTTAATGAAAGTAATGTTTGTACCAGATTTGAATAGTGTACTAATGACCAATTATTTGAATACAATTTTTTTTTTGACAAAATAGCTGGATTAATTCCTTTTGAAAGCTGGCTTTTAAATAAAGCTGTTTCAAATCAAAATTCCCTTTTATTCAAAATGATATTTCTTAAGGAATATGAGAAAAAAGTCTCATGGCATATTGAACAACTTGGAATGCTTCCATTACTTGTTTTTTTTAATGGTTTTTCAATTAATTCATATTTGTTGTGATCATCATATTTAGGTTCATCTTGATCCATGTAGGCATCATACGTATATCCTGATTGGTGGAGTAATCAGTCTCTCTTAAACTCTAATCCACATATAAAAATTGCAAGAACTCTTAAATTGTTCAATACTTTGAAATTTTGATCAATATGCAGTAACTGCTTTTATAGTGGAAATTCAAGGTTCATGTAAAACACCATATATATATATAGAGAGAGAGAGAGATTTTTGATGTATAGAAGCTCAAAATATAGAGGTTTAACTGTATGTATTAAAATTTATTTGGCTTTAATCTGTTCACTGGACACCATACTCAGCAGTTGAGTACTTATAAAGTGATATAATAAATGTTAAAAAGCACTGCTTGCCAAAATAAAGTCTCTTAAGTAGTTAAATTCAGTGGCATTACATGCATTTGGAAGAATTGTTAATTTTGCATATTTTACTTAAAATGCAACAAATATAATTTCTTTCAAAAATTTTATTTTAGAATTTATTGAGGAAATTTTAGTCATGTTATTTACTCTAGTATAGTAAAAAGAGAGAAAAACTGCAGTTTTAATGTCCTAATTAGAACAAGAGAATAAGAGTGTTAGTTGAAAAGCAGCAACTATAATAATTGCTCCTCTCGCCATGTTGCAAAAAATACAAAGCACAAATCCTAATCTCTGTTCCATTGTCAAATATCAATATTTGTTACATTGCACAAGGCTCTTCTATTCTGCCATAAGAGGGAAAATTTGAATATAACATTTTGGCTCCAAATTAAATGGATCCTTCACACTTCAGCTTTTGGTACACGAGGATTATTTGTTCTACAAGGGGCATCTGAATATTAGGGAATCCTTTGTCGCTGAATTGGAGAAAAACTTGTTTCGATTTGGTGCAGTGAACAGAACTTTATTAAGAAGTGTGTACTTATGAATAATCAAAAGTATTCACAGTCTTAAATCTGTTAAATGACACATCTTCATTTATTATTAAAGTACCTGAAGTTTCTGATGCTCTCGCCACATTGTGATACTAGATATTCTAAATCTTACTTCCAAACTGTGCCAGATACATATAAAGCCATTCTTGAAGATATAAATTATGCAGTAGATGTTCCTGGTCTTCCTCATTTTTACCAACTTTGTAGATTTAAAATGATTACGGGAAAGATTTGGCATGTACTCATTTTATAATTTTTTATGAAACAGACTATCAATCCCAGCACAAGTTTACTATTTTATTTAGATCATTTATAAATATTGGTGGCTAAAGATTATGCTAAATTTTAAATTTGCAATTAAAGTGAAGCTTGTAAAGTGGACTTAATGTTCTAAGCACTTTGTGCACTAAGCACCATTTCATCAGTATTTCATAATTTTTTTTAGTTAAGTTAGACATTTATATTATAACTTTAATTTCATGCCTACTTCAGGCACACTAATAGATATCAAAATAAGTATATTAAGAAGTATCTTCAAGCAACTAAAGAATTTGTGTAAGCAATATTGAGCAGTTTATATGCAACTTGGTGCCATTTTTAGGAAGTGTGATCAATATATATACTTGTATATTTCCCACTCAAGCAAAAAGACCTTCACACTTTTTACAACGTTTTTCTAAATTTCACTTGGTGTGTGAGTGTGTGTCATCAAATTTTCGATCGTTAATTTAACCAACTTCCCATCAAGGTAGAGCTTTGAAATTTTGGGAATCGTTCGTACTCGCCTAACAATGCAATATTTAGACGTTTGCGACAAGTTTTAACTAATATTTCAATAATTTTAACAAGTCAAAATATTCTTTCCTCTCGGCACTTTTAGGATTGAGGAAAAAATTTCTTTCCCCCTCTGGGAGCACCGGGCACTCCCCACGCAGCATGCGGTATCGTAAACCTTTTGTACTCACAAAGGGGAGATACTATCTCCGAGATAGTAAGGGTTGCTGACTTTTAGTCAGTAATCATTCGCAAGAAAGAAAGTTTCCAATATTTGGAGCCGTGTCTTATCACAATAATTTTTTTCTGAATTCTGGTTCCCATTCTTTTTTTAATAGAATGACTTACAAACTTTCAAATGCATGTTTTGATTTTATGAGTATTATGAATTTTTTAATACTCTCACAAATGTCTCTTTTAAGTGAATTTTAAAGTTAAAAATAACTAACGGTTTTAACTAATATTTCAATAATTTTCTCTAATAAACTTTGCCACTATATAAAAACGTTGGTTTTTATATCGAATTATTTAAAATGAGCTCAATTTTGCTTCTGTTTCTGGACAAGAATAGCGATGAAAAATTGTAACTATAATTGAGTCATTGTATTGACATATTCCATAGTATAATGGGATATTATATGAATGTCTCATGATGGAATGTTCTTGGGTATTTTTATGTACAATAAAAGTTAAAATTTTTGTTCATATGACCCTGCTCCATGGGCCACAAGTTGACATCGGGCAGGCCGCATGCTGGCTTGCACTTATGAAGTACTATTCAGTAAAATTTTAATAAGACTAAATGCTTTGTTGGACATTTATATCGATTTTCAGAATCTGCATAAATACATTAAATATATGCCTCAATTGTTTGAAATTTTATTTAGAGCGATTTATTTTTGGTATTCTTGTTAAAACTATATCAACACATATTACAGCATGAGTCTTGAACATGCTGGAATAAAGAATGATGATAGTATTAGAATTTCAAGTATAATTCAATAACTATATTTTTAAATTTTTTAGAGAATTGTTATATGAATTTACTGTCTTTTTTTTTATTATTATTATTTCATTTTAGGTGGCTTGGAAGGTTTTGACCAACAAAAATGCTTTAATAATGAGCTCTGATGTATATTACAGTCTAATTGATAAAATACGTTCTTTTATAAGTACAAGTATTCAGTTTTGTAATGGAAAAGCTAAAGCATTAGCAATTGCTACACTTCCTTTTCTGGAAAAATATCAGGAACATGGATTTGAATTGACTAAAGGTAAATTACATATTTCCTAATACTTTAATCATGATTAATTTTCAGATACTATTTTCTTCTGTAAGTTGGAATGCTCACTGCATGGTATTACTTTGATTTTATAAAAAGGGTACTTGAAATCTTCAAATAATATATTTAGATTTTTTATCTATATATACTATAGTTTTAAGATTTTGTAATATTTTCATAATTTTATGAAAGTATTTGATAGGAGACAAATTGTTTGTGTGTAGAAGCTGTATGAACATAATTACATATTTTTATGTAACAATTATTTCAGATGCAAGTAAATCAAGAGCAGAATTTGATTCTTGTGAATTTTCTTCAGTTGATGTGTATACTTCACAATTGTTTGGGAAAAAATCATATAAAGGTGAAATGTTTCTTGATTTCTTTTCTATGATATTTTGCATTTATTTTACTTGATAGTAAACTTGTTTAACAACAAAGCATTTATCAATTAAGATCAAAAGCTGATAAAATGTCTTATAAATATTGCTTTTATTTTAAATAGGGAAAATTAGCATTATCATGATCTTTTTCTCCCTGACCTGCTTTCTATTAATTCAGTTTAATTTTTTTATTGTGAGCTTCGACCACTTGCTTATGAATGTTTATTCATATTGAGAAGGGGAAAAAAACTAATTTTTTCTATTATTTTTTATGAATTATATATTTTGAAGGGAATTTCATATTCCTAATATTCTACTTTATAATTTTATGTAAAGTGCTTCTGTATTCTAACACATGAAAGAAATCATGTTCATTTTCTTTTTATTACAACCTAACAGTCTTTCAAGTTACAATTTTTTAAATTTGATTTGTACAATTAATTTGTCACACTAAAGCTGCACTATATCCAATTATGGTTTATCTTATGGGAGTAAGGGTTCAACCCAAATATTCTCATAGTAAGTTTCCACACCACACAAAGACAGTCTTTCATTATTCTACATAATGATTTTAAAGAATTTGACCCATTAATCATAAAGCAGCATAAATTTTAAAAAGTCATGTACATCTAAGAATTTTCTTAAGTTATACGCAATGAATTATTTGCTTTTATTATCAATAACAAAAATCTTCTGATTTTATATATTATTTTTATTGACTTTTTAAGATATGTTTGGAGATTCAGATGAATTGTGCGATTCATTATGGATATGGTGTTGCCATTTTAAAGATGCTACTCTGTTTCAAGAAATCCTCTTGAAGAAAATAATTTCTTATGAAAATTTACTTGATGTTTTACTTACGGTAAGTAATGCAATGTATAATTATATTCTATTTGAAAGGAGCAAATATTTTTATTATTTGAGGGGGGGGAATAGCCAATTTTTAGCTCCTTTCTATCAAATATTTCATACTTGCTTTGTAAATATAATTGCATTTGTTTCTAATGCATGCTGGTAGAATTCCTTTATTATATTTAATCATCCAAAATAATTTTAAAGCTATTGTAGTAATATTCAAATGCGTTTGTCATTTAGTTACCTAATCTATTTAGGAAAAAAAAAATCATGTGTTTCTATTATTTATTCAATATAACAAATGTCTGGTATATTAGGAAATAGGAAAAAAAAAATTTGAATTGTACTTAGGTCCTCATTTTGGAAGTGTTTATTTAAGTAATATCAAAAACTCATTAGTTATTAATTTTAATTATATGCAAGTTTAAATGCATAGTTTATATAAATTCAAATACATTCTTAATCTTAAGAACCTAATGAAAATTTTCAAATGTCCACTTTGTTTATTGGTTATAATACAAAATTAATCTACCCAAAGAATTGAAACCATGGAAATATAAATTATTCATAATGAATGCTATAAAATTTTGTTTGTTGCAGGTTTTAAAGTTGTGATTACTCATTTTTTAAACTATTGGTAACACTAATGCAACAGATAAATATTAATTTAAAACCAAGTTATTTATTAGACAAATTTTTATCTTTCAAATAATATATGTACAATTTGTCTTGGGTGAATTAGATCAAGAATGGTTTTAAAAATTCTGAGCTTCATAAAATATTACTGTTTAAATTGTAAGCTATTTCTTCTAGGTCTTACCTCATTTCACAAAAGAAGAGTGGTTTGAATCAGGACATTTGATTCAAGAATACTTCAAACATGTAGACCCAGCAACAATTACGTGTGACATGGAATGGTTGCTAGCCAAAAGTATGTTGTTTCTAATAAATACTTTGCGATAATTAACATATTAAAATATCTTCAAAATATCAAAGAATTAAGTGAGGATAAGATTGAAAAGCGATACAAACTATAATGTTGAGGCAGATATATAAAGTAGAATTCTCTAAATTGACCATCCATTGTTTAGCTTTATAATTCAGGCTTTTAAATATCATTTAAGGCAGTAAAATCATGTATACATCAATTAATTTATTGAAAAAAAATAAACAGTTTTGATCAAAGTTCCCTTCTTTTCTTTTTGTCAAATTATTTCATCCGTGAAAACATTTTCTGGATTATAACTCTAATAATGGTCATAATTTGTATTAGAAAATATTCATTTATTTTGGTTACCAAGAATTGACAACAATGCAAAGATTTTTTTCACGTGTTAAAACATAAACATTTAAAAGTTATATTTAGTGAAGCTACATTATAATAATTTTAAAATGTAACTTTCTGTTTGTTCTTTTTCCATACAAAGGCAAATTATTACCTCAGTGATATTTGCTAATGACTAACAATTTGTATTAATATATGTTGATGAAAATAAATTTTTTTGAAATCATCTAAATATTTATTAAAAAAAAGGGATCTGGTATCAATACATAGTTATTTTGAATTAATATTGTATCTGATTTCCAGAAAGGTTTGGAACACAAGTTCCTTAAATCAAGCTTAGGATTTGCTTGTTTCTCATAAATTATTTCGTTTTATTTGGGGTTGCAATAATTCAGTTGTATTTGAGTTAAATCTAGAAGTAATTGTCATGCAAAATATAGGAGCTCTAAGTCCTCACATGATTTTTTTATAACCTGTTGTAAGATGAAATTTTAGATTATTTGTATTCAATAAATAAGAACATTTAAGTGTTATTAAGTTTTATATATTGTGAAGACGAACAATTTTAATGGCTAAGTTCCAATATTTTTAATTTTCACAGATTAATCTTAGCCGACTATTTTGACCTAGTTAATTAATGAGAAATAACTGAGAATAGGAAACTTTTTAATCTTAAATGTATGTTATGCTAAAAGGTTGATCATTTGACAATGAGATACCTTCTTTTTTACGTTAATTCTTCACCAATTTGTTACCATACCATAAAATATCTGTACAGTTTAGAAATTCTTAAAATCCAACCATGTGGAGATTTAATATTAATCAAAATTATAATTAATATTAATCAAATCTACCTTTTCATATTAAAATGTTTTGATCCATTAAATTTTTTTTATAAACTGTTAATATATTTGTTTTTATTCAATTGTATAATTTCTTATATCATCCTGTTTGATCTTTTCTACACATCAGTTTAAAAATTCTTAGAGAAGTGGGAGAAATATGAATCGAAGTATTAGCATTAATCTTAATACAATAATTATTGTAAACTTTTAGCTGATCGTCAACAGTACGCTGCAATTCGATGTTTGATGGATTGCTACATATACAAACCATATCAAGGCCACTATTTTACAGCTTGCTTCACGAACACAGTAACAGTATGTATAATTATCTTCTTTATATAATAATAAATTCAAATTATAACAAACTAGCCCTTTACTGAGGCTTAATATAAAAATAGCTATTTTTGATTTTTTATTTTTTGAAAATTTATTAAATCCTATAAAATATTGAAGCTTATTTCTTTCCAAGATAGTTTTCTTGATATAAGAAAAAAATATCTTCAAAATTTAACACTGAAGTTCTAAAAGAGTAAAGGAGAATTCTTCATTTCAAACAAAATTAAATTTAACATGAAGATGTTCAACCAATATGAATCATATTGTCAAATTTGATTCTTTGATCATTAATAATAAAAATTATCTAATATTTATATTTTATTTTCAGAATCTCCTGATAGAAGCTGTTCCAGAGTTGTATTTGAATATCTTCCTTGATACATGCCATATTATCTCAATAACTAATGCTAATACTTTGACTTTGTTTTTATCATTCCTGGTTAATATAAAAAAAGAAATTCAAAAGAATTTAAAGGATAAGAATTCAAAACTCTTCTACAATAAGATGTTATACTATGGTATGAAGAACCTACCTGATTATCAAGAAAAAAATTCTATCCTGCAACAATTCCTCTGAAATCTCATAAAATATTGTCTATGTAGTCAAGATGATGTTTGAAAATTTTTCATTCATATCATCTGTAACATACTCAAACTAATATTGATTAATAAATTTTTGATACTTTCCGATAGAAGGAAGATGTTGATTATTGTGTCATATGTAGTGTTACTAAAATAAGAATTAAGAAATATATTCTTATGATTCTTTATTAGACTCTGGTTTTGGAGGCCATTCAAGGTGAATATTCTGAAAGAGAAGAAAAATTACATATAAGTTCCAAAATTTTAGCATTTTAAATTGTTTCTGAAATTTGTTGAAACAATATTAGAGGAAATGACCAAGATATTGATTAGGACTCATTAAAATAACCTGATAATGCTACCCCCCCCCTTTCTCTTCGAAACTGAAGATTATTTCTAGAGTATATGTAAAGAGAAAACACTTTTTACTTATTTGTGTTCATGTGGAATTTTTATATAAAGTTATGAATAATTACTCTTTTTTTATTGCTATATTAATTTAAAATTCAGATACTCCACGTTTTCATAAGCCATTGAAAATTTGTATTATGATTGAATTCTACTAGTAAATATTAAGGGAATCAATTTTTATTTTTAGTGTTATGTACAATAAATAGTTGACATTACTGGTACATATTATTCTTCTATTTGAATCATATAATAGTTTGTTTGATAAACATTTGAAAAATGTTCAACATTTATATCCTATTCTGCAAAGGTAAAGCATGATGATTTATTTTTTCCAATAGAAGAATTTTGTGACAGGATTTTGAACATTTCAGGAACTAATTAAGTATTAATGTGCTTAAAATAACATACATGACTTAAGAGTAAATTAAAATCCAGATGTTTTGTTATCTATCCATTATTTGTTTTTAAGAATAAAGCAAACTCATACCAATCAACACAAAATTAAAAACTATCTGGAATCGAGCAAAATTAATTAGTTTACTGTAACTTACAACAGTTCAGTTATAAAATCATATAACTTACCTCCACATCCAATTCTAAAATATCTGCAGTGGTATCCAGTACAGTTCCAAGATTAGGAGTAGTCCGTCCAAAATCACCATGGACAAATTCTTTCACATAACTTACAAAATGAAGGAAAAAACTAGAACATTTCTTATATTAAACAGTATGTATTTTGGTTTTTAGAAATACATTAGATATTGAAATATTTGTTTGTATAATTCACACTGTAAACTGTATTTAATAAATAAATCAATGCAAGAAACTTCCATCATTATTATTCCTTTAATTAACAACATCCTTTCAAGTTTGAATTATTTAAAAAAAACAATAACATGATCAAAAAATATCCAGTCTTTATACCCATTAAAATGTTTCATAAGTTTAAGATAAAAAGTCAAATGCTTTTGTTTATTTAATTGGATTTTCAATTCCTCAGATTTTGTAACAAAGAATTATTGAAATTAAACACAAGTCTATAGTTATGCAATTAAATTAAGTATATTTTTATCTTTATATAATGTAATACAACTGACTTTGATGCTTAGATTAAAGGATACGTTCCTGCTTGAGTTTCAATTTTCAGTTGTAAAAGGTGATCACTAATTATTCTTGCTTCCATATTATGTAGCACTTTTTCTCGTGTTGCTAAAGTCCGTCTTTCAAAAAAAATTATGGTATCAGAGGAAAAAATCTACATAGTTATAAAATATTATACTTCTGAAAATTAGTGATAGCTTTTAAACTTAAATATATCATTAATTTATTTCATATCAGTAAATCTTAAGAACAGTCAAACTAACCTGTGCAATACTCGTATTGGTGTCTTTTGTTCTAGTTTCACATCTTTTAAACTCCCTAATTTTTTTTCATCTTCAGGAGATAAAATTTTCTTCACAAGACAAAGAGCAACATAAGTCTTTCGTTTTTTCTCTTCACCTTCTTTTAAGAGTAAAGTATCCAACCTAATTTTAAAAACAAATCCTCTGAAACAATGGCTAATACATAGCAAAATAATGTCTAACAAACAATCAAAATAAATATAGAGATAGAGGAATCTAAATATTAATAGTCAATTAAAAAAAAAAATTCGATATAAAAACCAACGTTTTTATATGGTGGCAAAGTTTATTAAAGAAAATTATTGAAATATTAGTTAAAACTGTTGGTTATTTTTAACTTTAAAATTTACTAAAAAAGAGATATTTGTGAGCGTATTAAAAAATTCATAATACTCATAAAATCAAAACATGCATTTGAAAATTTGTAAGTCATTCTATTAAAAAAAATGGGAACCAGAATTCAGAAAAAATTATTGTGATAAGACTTGGTGCCAAATATTGGAAACTTTCTTTCTTGCGAATGATTACTGTCAAAAAGTCAGCAACCTTTACTATCTCTGAGATAGTAAAGGGGAGATAGTATCTCCCCTTTGTGAGTACAATAGTTTTACGAGGCCTCGTGCAGTGTGGGGAGTGCCCGGTGTTCCCAGAGGGAAAAAAAAATTTTCCTCAATCCTAAAAGCGCCGAGAGGAAAGAATATTTTGACTTATTAAAATTATTGAAATATTCGTTAAAACTTCTCGCAAACGTCTAAATATCGCATTGTTAGGCCAGTACGAACGATTCCCAAAATTTCAAAGCTCTAGCTTCATGGGAAGCTGGTTAAATTAACGATCGAAAATTTGATGACACACACACCAAGTGAAATTCAGAAAAACGTTGTAAAAAAGATCATATTCTATAAGCATTGATTTGCCATCTTGATCTCAAAAATTTATCTTCCAAATATATTAATATGTATATGTAATAATTACATTACTTGTTTAAATTATTGAATTTCATTTTGGATAATTTGTTATTTGCTGGCAAATAAAATAGTCATATTCACTTTTTTTCTTATTAAAGATACTGAATATTTACATTTTACCTACCAATGAAATAAAAAAAAATTATCAAGACCCTTTGTTGACTTAAAAAATATTGTTTTAAATATTTATACAATGGTTAATGATATTTTAAATTGTTACTATACCTACAAATAAGAAAAAAAAAATTTTAATGAGACTTATTTAGACTCTTCAAAAGTAATAAGATTTCTCTGAAATTAATTTATACAAAGTCAGATTATGAGAAACTTAATGATTACATGTATCTAATTATAATTTTACTTTTTAAAAAAATGGCATCTTAAAAGACACTTACTTAGAAATGACTTGTAAATTCCTTACTGCTATAACATCGGAATTTTTGTTGATTTCCTTGAAAGGAAAAACAAAGTTGTATATTAAAGAAAAGTAAGAAACATAATATACAAAAAGAATTCTTTCTTTTGATGAAATTTATATATACTAGTGTGTGTGTATATATATTTATGTATAACATAAGTATATTAAAACTATGCTAAATTTAAGTCTTAATTAAAGTCACAATTTCATTACAAAACTCTCAATGATTTTGATTGTATTAATTTTTAAAGAAATGCTTTGTTAAATAAAGGGAAAATTCTAAGGGTTAATAATACCATAAGCTAATATGTTTCAAGAATAATAAAATGAAATGAGCCATTTTTTTTAAAATTATATTCAGTTAATTTAATTCGGTTGAAGAAAAATTAATATGTATAACAAATATTTTTTCCAATCATATTTTAAATGTTAATTATTCAGAAAAGGGTTACATGAGTGAATTTATAAACATACTATAGACTTTCCAGAAACTTTCCTCAAAAGCAAATATAAAAGAAAATTAAAACATAAGAATCACTTATTTCTCACAATGTAAATGTAAGGGCATATTTTATATTTAAATTAAGATTAAGTTAAAATTTATAAAAATGTTGACTTCAGTCAGGGTCTTCAACATATTTTTAACCACTTATAAAAGTCATATTTCAATTATTGGTTAATTAGCTAAAGGAAAAGTTATATTTGATGTGGAATATAATATTAAAAGCAATCAGAAGAATTAGCTGAGTGTATAACATTTCTATTTAATCAAAATTTAAGTAGTAAGATTTATAATAAATAAAGTTATTACATCTTGAATAGCTTTGATTTCCTCATCTGACCATTCTAGACATCTAGGATTCAATAATTCAAGAACAAATGGTCTACCTGAAAATAAGAATTCAAAATGTTTCTCTTTTCCATACATTATCAAAGAATATTACATTAAATTTTTTAGCGGCTTTAATTCTGCTCCAAATGTAAAAATGATCTTTTAATTTTAAAAAAAATATATTGCATTACAATACTTAGCCTATATTACAAAAATCTGTTCTACAAAGTCAGAGTAGGTACTTTAATAAATATGTGTATTTTACAAATATTCAAGCAGATGAGAAGCTTTTCATCAAATTAACTATAATAAAAACTTCATTCAAAAAGTGTTATAGGTATTTAAAATTCTGTAGTAGCAAAATAACATCTAACATGATGTGCTAGATATTATTTGTGATAATTATTTTTCATTAACTTGATTCATCACAGAGATCATTGAACCAGGACGCAGAATTTGTAGGAATCTATTATAGTATGGTCAGTAACAGAAATTAATTAGTTTGTGGAAAATATTTTAATAAATGTTTAGAATAGAAAGAAATGAATAAAGTAGTTCATACAAAATGAATAGAATTTATCAAACTAAAACAAAGCATTATATAAGTTTTAAATTAATATGAAAAGCAACTTATTTAGATATTATGAAAATAATATAACTTTTCTAATCCAAGTATCATGAAAAATGTTTCATTGCAAAAAAATTAATCTAGTAAGTTGATGTTTTTTTCTCTTAAGTCAAAACATGCTTGAAAATAAAAATTCTGACCAAATGATAGATGAATTATCATTGCATAGAACTAATAAATCACTGAAAAAATTCCATTAAGATAAGAAGCAATCCTACCAGACGTATGTGCACATCAAGGTCACCTCCCTCATCAAAACATAGACTGGGCTCACCTTTTCCAGGCAAATTGCTTGAAAGATAAAAGGGCCAATCCAACACATGAAATGTGACAGCTCATATAGGTAGAAAATCCAAAATGTTTGAAGAGTTCAGTGCTTGTTTCTATAATCTTTGTTATTGTTAAAAGCAGTGAAAAGGTAAAGAGACATAACAGGAACTCTGCATGTAGCTTAATGGTGCAATACTTCAAAAGGTCGTATTCAATGGTATAAATTTGGTACCAGTCACTTCCTTAAGCATTCTTGAAAGATACACTTATGAAAAGATTCCAGTTCAACATAAAGGACAAGAAACACATTCATGTTTTATGACATGCTTAAAAGCAAATGATAAGGAGGTAGCATGACCCTGAAGAAATTACACCTTTTTGAATATATGTATATATATATGAACAAAATACCAGTTATATTATTCACAAAAAATATCACAACATATAACAATCTAAGAATATCAATCATAAATTAATAACCAAATTAAGTAACATAATAAGAAAAAATAACAAAAATAGATAAAATAATAAGAAAAAAAAATGACTAAAATAGATACAATTATAACATCTGTTAGTCTAAAAAACTAAATGTATGAAATATTAAAGTCAAGTAATTAAGTTTTACATAAGATCAAAACAATATAATTACAAATGCTGCCCTTATATTTTATTGAAAAGTCAGTTGCTCCTAAATATCAAAAGCAATTAATTTAATATTTTCAAATTTTAACAAAATATTTGTTAGTTACAGATACATAAGGATTATTATTGAGCTTTATAATATATCCATTGATTACCTGATACAAAAAGAAATGATTTTAACAACAAAAGCCAAGCTCAAAATTGAAATAAAACATAATTGTTTTTACTATAATAATTTTACTTCATGGTTAATTGTAAATAAACAACTCTGTAACTATCAAATATTTAATTTATATTGCTTATAATAATTAAAGAATTTTAAAGCAAATATAAAATGTTAACTTTTTTTGTTAAAGATTTTTATTTCTTTACTATATAAATATTTTTTCCTCTTAATCAAATTATATTAAATGTGTAATAAGAGTATATATTATGTCTAAGACTTTTAAGTGAGACTTTATATAAAACTAAACTTTAAAAACATGCACAAATTCTTTTTGTTACAAATTAATATCATTGAAATAGCTTTATACAATATTTTCTTAAATATGATTTTTCAAACAGATAATTTAAATTAATATTGAATGAAATCTAATCTTTAATTATACATGCTAAAACTAAAAAGTATAAATATTTTTAAATACAATATATAACATTCTGTAAAATACCAATACATAATATGCAAATTGCTCATACTAGAGATAATTACTTAATTGTAATGTTGAATTTCTTTTTATTCAAAGGAATTTAAAGAAAATATTTACAGAAAAAAAAATATTTTAAGGTACAAAAAAAATATTTCAGGTGTGTGTGTGAAAATTGGATAATTTTACCTCAATACAAATTTTTTCTTCAAATATGCTGGTAACTTTTTCTGATACCAATCAAATTTTCAAAGGATGATTACTAATTATATAATAATTATTTGAATATACAGTAATGTCATAATAGTTAAGTTTTATTAACACTATTAGGCAAACTTCTACGGCTTTAAATCTCTACAATTAACGAAGCCAGTTTAAAATTAATTTTCAATCTTTATAAAAAGTTTGATTTATAATCATCACAGGATTAAATTCAGTAACCTTTCAAAGTATTAAGATTCAAACATTTTTAAACCATAACCATATTATCTTAAATCTTGATTTATAAGGAGATTCTGAGATAATCGAAAGAAGAAGTTTTTAAAGTACTTTAACAAAGTTTGCAATGCTTCAAGTGGATTGAGTAATTTATTAAATATTTCATCAAATGTTTCTTTCCCAAAATTCATCTTTGAGAAATTTTTTACAAAACTTTTCTGCATCCTCATATTATTGCTAAATAGCTAATATTGCCCCCATGTAATTAAATAATAAACACTGACTTTTGAAATTCTTTTAATATATATGTATATTAATATATTGTTTTCCTAAAAATAACTTTCACAGGTAGTATGTAAAGAAACAATCTTTAACTAATTTTGTATTTGCGAGAATATGAGGTAATGTCTTTTTCAAATGTAAATAAACTTGTATCCGATTCGTTAAATGCATAAGGCAAGTTTTCTTTAATTTTGTTTCACATCAGGTAAGTAAGATTTTATTTAAAACTCAATGGTTCAGAGTGATGTATCACAGGGTGAGGAGATGGCTGAAATTAAATGACACAATGGCGGTTTCATATCTAGAACCGACCCTGATTAAAATCCATTAAATATTTTAGAAATTATAGAGCATAAGAACTTGATCATAATAAACAAGCATAGATACTTGATTTTTAATGAGTTAAAATAAAAAAAAAGTATCTTACCACTGCCCAACATTTTCACATCCACATCTTCTCTTCCAGATGCAGAAAATATAATTTCTAGAGAAAAATTTGCTGTATCAAATAAGAGCACTGAAGTATATTAAACATTAATTCTAATTTAATCACAATACAATTCTATACAAAGCTATAATCATAGCAATATTAATTCTAAAGAAGTATGTAGATAATATAAGTATGTAATAAGTATGTATGTTGTCATTGTGTATATGAGAGTTATTACTATTAGGTCTTTAAATCAGATATTTAAAATTTCAAAATCAACAGATATAATGCTCATCCTTCCCCTTCAAAAAAAGGTTTTTTATTCAATAAGATTGAAAAATGACAAATAATATTTTAATAAAGCATGGAATCATCGTTGATCAAAGGTAGCCATAATTAAATGTGATAAAAGTAGTAAAAAATTATAGAAATGCTTATTTTACATTTGAATGTAAAGGAAAAAAATCATATAAAGTACTAAAAACTATTTAATATAAATGTATTAATAAATAATTCATGGTGAATCATTCCTTCTGAATAGATAAGTCATTTAGAAGAATTTGGCTGTATGAAAATAAAACATTCTAAGATGTACATATAACTTATCTTTAATCTTGCTCTATTTTTTACACAATATTTTGATTCTAAATGCATCCTGTATAATGTTTTAGGTACTTAAGTAACTTATATAATGTTATAAGTCAATATTAAAGAAGATGAATTAATAAAATTTATTAATGTTCTTTCAATAATATTGCACATACACCATGTAATATCTTGTACATATCTTGTTTATATGGCTAATATATGTGATTTAAATTTGTGTATGCATTTGATTATTAATTTTTCATACTAGAACAAATTATCTCCGTAAAAATAAATTGCACAAGTAATATCAAATTATGAACTATTTGAGGGATAAAAATCATAAAGTTCTAAGACATGTTTATTTTTAAAAAAAAACAAAAACTCATATTTCACAAAGTATAAAAGGAGGCTTATAAAAGTAAAATCACAAGTAAAGAAAAGTTTTTAAATTTAAATAAAAAAAAAAATATGCAAGATGTTCAACATGCTTAATGAGTTCAGAAAAAAACAAGAAGCCAACAAATGGATAGATGCTTCAAATACACCTTGAATGTACTCAGGCACTTGCGCATAGTCTGCAGTGCAAAAGAATGTGTTTTACATCATCAGCATTACCCAGAGAAATTTTAACTTCATGTCATTCTTAACATGCAGCAATTCAAACAGCTTAATATTTTTTTCTTAAAATAGTAATATTTTTCAAAATGCCGAAAAGAATTTTTTCTATCCATATAAACCATAAAATTTCTTTCAAAAAGTTTTTAGATATCTCCTTAGCTTCACTACAAACCGATAAGTTTTAAAAAAAATTTAAAATGTAAGCACATAATTTATAAAAAAACTAAAAAATAAATAAAGAATGAAAAATCAAACAAAATAAATAAATTCGATAGTCTTACTATCAGCTAAGATTCTTTTTTCAACAACATCAGTGATAAGCTCATTGACTGAGGAATTCATTTTGCGTTCTCCATCCACAATCCATGGAGTTTGGCTTAGTTCTCGTGAGTATTTATTATAACGACCACCAAGATAAAGTGGAGAATGTGTACATTTTATAGTATCAAATGTACAATACTTATCTGGAGGCAAAGGAGGTAAACTATACAACCTGTAACATTTTAACAAAACTTTAAAAAAATAGTTATTTAAAGCTTTTCTGAAAAAAATACAAATAGTATATGTCAAGAAGGGTATTTTATGAAAAAATTAAATGTTTATTGAAAAAAAATGTGTTTTTACTAAAACATCAAAACTTTAATTTTAATAATATAAAAAAGCATTAAAAAACTTCAATTTTTAATAATCAAACCCCATATAAATAAGTTATAAGAAAATTAATTATTCATTGCATAATATATAGATTTTAGATCACATATTTAAAAGTATATGTCACAATTTAGACTTAAAAATATTTCAATTGCTCATTATTACAAATATAATAAAAATAATTTTAATGATTTCAATTATCATTCATACTGTAGAACTGCATAACATACAAATATGTACATTTATAATAATTATTAAATAAAAGCACATTTTAGATTTTCTAAAAGATGTCTTATGAATTTATAATGGTTAAAATGTATGTATACTTGATACAAAAGAACAATACCAAATTAAAGGTGTACATTAGGTAATATTAATTAGAGCTTTATAATCTATGTTACAGAGGGAAAAATATTTTCTGTTATTCAAGAACTGTTTTGTTATTTTTCGGTATAATGAAACATTAATGTATTTCAAATTGTACTCGTGAATTCATTCACAATTGTACTCATTATCCCAACCACCTTGTTGGATTTTGGTGATTTCTTCATATAAGAATGATGATTTGCAAATTTCTTGCGCTGTTTTTTTTTCCTGAGATGGAAATATCACAATAGATTCAAAAGCAACTGTTTCCTTTAGTTACCTAATATTTAGCACCATATAAATTTGGCAAGATATGATTCAAAATGATGTTGGGGGAATCATTTGTGCTTTTTATTGTTTCATTCTACTAACCTTCACATTCTTTCGATGTGTTGCAAGTGAAAACCATTCTTCCATTTTACAAAGTTATTCCTGCGATTAAAGCTAGTTCAAGAGACAAAGGTGTTGTTGTACCATTTAATCTGAGCCACCTCCTCATGCTACAATACACTTGTTTTCTAATCCAATGCATTCAAAATTAAAAATTTTCAGATTTCTTTAATGTCAAAAAAATTAAAAGAAGCAAAAGAAAACTTGATTCATTAAGTAAAAGAAACCTTCATAAATAAACTTGATCAATCATTTGACGAATCGATGACAAGTAAAATTTAATAGTATGATAATGTAATGCAGATTCTTCAAATACATATTAAGTGCTGATTACAGACTTAATTTTCTTGAAAAAGACATCACCTCGTATTTTCATAAATACAAAATTTAACAAAAGTCTATATCTACAAATTGCATCTGAGAAAGAAATTTATAAGAAAAAAAAAATAAATATACATATTTAGTAACACAATTTGAAAAGTGAGTGTTTTTTTTATAAAATATTAAGTATTTGGTATTAAAAAAAGGAATGCTAAAAGTGTTTATGAAAATTCTCCAAAGATTAATTTGACAAAAAAAATTCTTCGTGAGAGATTCAATGAAATATTTCATCTACTTAAAGTATTTATTGCAAGTTTCATTAAAGCATCTTTAAAAATTATTTTGATCATCACAAAAAAAATCCTCTCCTTCCCTTTCAAATCTATACTTATGATAATTAAGTTATGTTTTGAAAATGTTTGGACATCAACAATCACAAAGATTATTGAAGTTAATCCAATGAGAGGTTTACAAACATAATTCATAGATTGAAGTTAAAGATTTATAACTCTTGAAATAACTTTGATGAAACAGAAAGAGAAACATCACAGTTGAGGTTGTCCAGTCTAAATTTTGGGTTAGAAAACATCACAGAGACCATAAAGTAGATAATATCTGTATTTTTGATCTTGTGGAGAGAGCTGTGTCTTGAAGGATATGCTCAACCCCAGTTAATAGAAGAAATAAGGAAAATTGAAACAGTAGTTAAAGAAATATGTTCATAAAGAACCTTTCCTTCATTCTGATTGTTGGAAAGCATATTATGAGCTAAACAATCATTATAGTGCTAACTGTTGTGATGGTTGTAAAAGTCCTGTTGATGGAATTCAAACAAATATTATTAAAGGAAATCGGGAATATTAAAAGATTCAACTCATTCTTCTTACTTTCTAAACAGTTTGACTTGTCTTTTTTCTCAGGGGAGAAAAGGGTTAGAAAAAATTTCAGTGCACAATTTTAATACCAAATAGCTAATAATTAATCAATCAAATGAATAAAAATTATTCCGTTAAATAAAATATTACTTTCCTTGCTTCCTTACTTCACCAATAACGTCCTCGAAATTAATTACTTCTGACAAATATTTCTATATTGCAATTAAACTTAAATTACTCAATTCCTTTTGGCACATAAATGATCTGAAGTGAGATATAGTTATTTTCAGTTTAAAGAAAATTGTTTTGCCTATTTCATCTGTTATTGGCAAAGTTGAATACATTCTTATGGCAGCAGAAAACTTTGAAAATGATAAAATCGAATTACTACCTTCAATAAACAAGCATAGAACAAAATGTTACATATATTTATTTCAATCTAAGAACAATATGACTTTGTAATTAATTTTCAAATTTGGGCAAAACACTTTCTGTAAGTTCATGGAACACTGATCTATGTTCTATAAGGAATTTTAAAGTCTGTTTTTGGTAAGCATAGATATTAATACAAAAAATTTGCAAGATTTTATATTTGTAATGATTTCAGTTAAATGATTAAAAATTAAAGTTATTAAAACAGACTGGAAACTAAATTTTAAAAAAAACTTTATAAACTTTTAAGACTTGAAGCCCCAGTACTTTGCTTGTTTGTATTGTTATTTATACTTTATGAGATCATTGAATATTCAAAAGTAAAAAATTAGTAAATACTTAATAATCACCCTTCAAAATTTTGATAGATATCAGAAAAAGTTTTCTATATATTTAATGGAAAATTTCGCCCTGAGGCAAAAATATCTAGTATTCTGAAAGAAAAATATTTTTACTTTTTGGATTAAAGTATTTGTCTCCTTAAATATGTTCTTTAAATTCCTGCAAATAAGTTATTAAATATAATATGAAATTTTTTGCAATTTCCAATTATGAAAAATTCTATTTGTAATTAATCTACAGAATATATTGATATATTTCAAACATTTTTTTTTTTTTTTTTTTTTTTTTTTTTTTCAGTTTTACCACACATAATTAATGATTAGATTTCATTAAATAATCTTTTAAATTGAAAGCGTGAAAGATCAAATTTAAGAAAATGTAGTGTAAATCCATATTAATGATAATATAAAGCAAAAAGAATTTGTGCACATTTTTCAAGTCTAATTTAATATCTTTGAATTACAATGCTAATCAAAAACATGTTTTTGGAAGATTTTGGTGCATTCAAGAAAAAGAAAACACATACATATTAATCAACATAAAAATACCAACCTTAAAATAAAAGAAAATACAAAAATACAATAAGATCCCTTTTCACTTTATCTTACATATGATCAAAATACTTCTGCCTTAAATCTTAAGGAATCACAAAAGAATTTTAAAATGAAGATAGAATTATTTAAATTAATAGCCCCAATGCAAAATTGTAACAAGTAACCTATCTTCTTTCTTCTGAGTCATTCTAAAACAACCTTTTCCTTCTCCCTTAAGGAAATCATAAATCATAAATATGTTTCTTGTCTTTTTTGATGCGGCTGAATCTTTACTTCAGTGTACTTCTTAACTAACAATGCATGCACAGGAAATGTTGTCAGAAATGAAGTGCTGTCTGCTTCTGTATTTCTACCAATAAATTCAATTAATTGGATTGCACAATACGAACCAAAATAAATTCGGCTGCATTAAAAATTTCTGTGGTGACCATTTTTCCTTGATGTCTACCTTACTTAATGGTTAATCTAACACTTCTCTTACAATGACAAAGATTGTAGACAGAATTAATGAACTCTACAAAAACTATAGATTCATGCGCTACATGCTTGAGTTGCCACTATTCACGTGTTGTAGTATGCCCATTTTCTTTGAAACAAGCTAACAAAGTTTGCTAAGAAAAGATGAGGTAAACACTAAACCTGTGTTTCGCCCTCTAAAGTTACCTCTATAGTCATATATATCACATGCCTTCATGAATGCATGCTCTACACAATGGGTAGAACCAGCCCTGATAATTCCATGCATTTTATATTCACTTGCTTCATGGGTTCACTTCAAACTCAACATCTTTATTTTTAGAAATTCAAATTATGCCAAAAAAAAAAATCTAGATATAATATATGACGTTGCCAAGAAAAGCTGACATCAGGTTATCAAAATTTAGAACATTCTGCAACTTGCACAAACACAGTTACAATAATTCACAAGTCCATCAATCTATAAATAATATTAACCGAAAAAAAATCTACTAAAAAAATTAACTAAATAATATATATCCAAAATGATACAAATGTCTTACATATGAATTACACAAGAATTAAAAAAACAAGCAACTCAAAATAAAATTTACTTATTGATTTCTGTAGACAAGGCTTCTATTGCATTGAGTATAGCTGTTTTAGTGTAAATATCTCCTTCTTTAGCCTAAAACAATACACATTCCAAATAAATATTTCTTTTAGAGAAAATAATGGCATATTAAAATTATCATAACTAAATGAAAATTCACACCTTTCTTCTTCGTGCATTTGGAAATGCCCCAGGACAATTTTTAAATCTGCAAGAAACATTAGTATAATTTAAATTATTTGATTAAATAATTTCACAATTTACCAAAGTGGGATCAAAAATATTTGCTTTGCTAGACTGACACTTTGTCATGTACGTATGCATTATGTTTAGTAATTATGTATTAATACAAAATTGATCAAATTTTAAAATGATACTTTATTGATTTAAAAAGTCATGAATTCAACAAATGAAAAAAAGAATAACATTACTGCTCTCTTTAAATATGAAGTATATTGATATTTGCATTGGTATTATAATGAGCTGTCAATATGAAAAGACCTTTAGTAAGGAACCATTGATTTAAAAAGGTTATGAATTTATCAAATGAAAAAAGAGTAAATTTACTTATCTCTTAAAGCATAAAGTATATTGATATTTTCATGGGTAATATAATAAACTGTAAATGTGTGCGTGCGTGCGTGTTATGGTAAATATGATAAATTTGGTGATTATTCATAACCACCACTTAACTCAATAAATATTACAAATTATTGAATACTTATAAAATTTACTGGTTAGTTTATAAAATTCCCAATTCATACAGGGGAATGTAATAAAAGACAATAACTTCACAAAAATTTGTTCAGCCTGTACAGCAGCAAGGCTTCTGTCAAGATGCATACCAGTGCTAAGCAACATGGATTCATGGACTGTTCATTATTGGCGGTCTCTGAGCATGGATTGACAGTATAGGCAGAATTGTGATTTCAGTATTATCTAATTTAAAGGCAGCTAGATATTTTTTTTCACTATACTTGTATTTTATAAAATATTGAATAATGGCTGATATACTTGAGTGTTTTAATTCTACATTAGTTAATGTTATGAACACTATGAAAGCAAACAATGTTTTCCTGACGAAAGAAAGATATGAAGATTTGTTAATAAAAGTGAATAATAGTAAATACAAAAGTAGTGGAAGAAAACCAGAAGATTTTCAGACTAAAAAGATATGATGTAATAAAAGTAGACAATGTTGAAAAACTTATCTTTCCCGAAAGTAAAAACAACTCCAGTGTTAGATTTTATGTGTCCTTTGAAGAACTTTTTACCATAGTTCATGAGGCACATTTATCAATAGGCCATGGTGGTAGAAACAGCATGTTAAATTTCAAAAAAGTACAAAAATATTACTACCAAAGCAATGATGAATTACTTAAATTTGTGTGAAAGTTGTTAAAAGAAATCAAATGTACCCAAGAAAGGACTTGTTGTTAGACCAATGGTCTTTCAAGAGATGAACTCAATATACCAGGTAGAACTAATTGACATGCAATTGCAAACAGAAAATGATTTTAAATTTATATTTGTCTATCAAGACCATTTGATGAAGTTCAAACAGCTGTGTGCTCTAAAAAGCAAACCAGCAGAAGTTGCACATCATTTAATTGATCTTTTTACTATATATTTGGAGCCCCCAGTGTACTTCAAAGTGACAATGGTTGTGAGTTCAATAATCAAATTGTGAAAGAAGCTTGAACAATGTAGCCAGATCTGAAAAAAACTGTGTACAGAAAACCGATGTTTGGGATGCCTGTGAAAGAAAATTTGAGAAAGAATTACTGTAAAACATCTTAAAACCAAAGAAGATATTCAGGCTTTAATTGAGACAGTTAATAGCACTTCTAATAACACCAACAGTGAAATATAAAACAATTCTAATGTGGAAAATAATTATCCATTGATAAATGACTGTTCCCCTGCAATTAATTTTGTCAGAAAGAGGATGAAGCAGTGGTCCATCTTATCCAGACAGGTATTTCAATCAAGAAAAACAAGTGAGGAAACATGAGTGCTAAAAAAAGTTTAGAATCACAAGTATAAAGATGTTGAAAGTTTCAAATCTTAAGTTTTCTTAACTAACCAGTTAATGGATTAAATAAATTAACCAGTAAATTCGATAAAATTAAAAAATTGATCACATTTACCAAGTTTAGTGATGATTATGAATAATCACTCGCAATTATGCATAATCACCGGTTCACAACATTTACCATAACATATGCAAGTATATATATATATATATATATATATAAGAATAAATGAAATCTAATAATATTGCTATAACCATTCTTAAATATAAATATGCCATTTAATATATAATAGAACCATACATTGCATTTCAAAATTTAAAAATATTAAATACCATTGAAAGAAAAAAGAAAGATTTAACAAAATAATAACTTCAGTTTTTTACAAATCATCCTGTAAGATTCAAATTTAAAAATTAATCAAAATATGATTGCTTTGTTCATAAAAACATGAAAAACAAGTATTCAAATATATATATAAACTTAGACAACAAATGCACTTTTCAACTGCAATCAAGACATTTTTAAAAAGGACATTTTGTGACCAGTGAAAAGGCAACTCAGTAGAAAGATGATGCATATGCAAATATCAGTACTGTGACATCAGAGGGGAGGTCAAGGCATGCAAAAGTGTTGAATGCTCTCAATCCATGCCAAGGCAACTTAAAAGGAAGGAGGAAGGTTGCATTTTCAGACATTTTCTGTAAGTGAAAGTTACATCATCTATTTATAATGGCTATAGAAACTATCAGGATGCTTTTACATGTGTTAGAATGATCCACAAGCTTGAAGAGGGATGTAGTTTGATGATTGTCGCATAAGAGTTTGGACTTGACAAAGTGAATGAATGTGAATGTTATTGGCACAATAGCCAGATATGGCTATGCTATGCAAACAAGATTTAACTGTGGTCTAGATGTGAAAAAATTGAAAAAAAAGAAAATTGGTTGACAAGAAGGAGGGTCAAAAATAGAGTAGGATCGCTAGGGTTACCCTGGGGGTACATCACCCGTATTTACCAAAGACAGTAAACCCCATGGGTAAGAAAAAAATCACTAGGGTGCCTCGGGGTCATGATGCCCATACTTACCTAAAAAAGGCAATTCCCTGAGGTCCTCTGATATAACCCCAAGGAAAAATTAATTGAATCATTTTGCCCTTGAAAAGAAGGAGGGGATCTTATAAACAAAATAAATTTGTTGTATTGCCAACACAAAAAAAAGCTATTGATTACAAGAATAGTATTGTTACAAACAGGAAATGACACTTCCCTGCAATGTTTCTCTTATAACGGAAAAGAGACTTTTATAAAGATTTCATCAGTCAACCATGGAAAGTAATGACCCTTTAACATTGGCAAGAAACTTGGCGAGTTTGGCATCAAAATGAAGGACCCCAAAAGTACTGGAAGTTTCAAACTTTTCCCGAATTTTCCCTGGAACATCACACCTGGCCAGGATAGGTATAAATACATCGAGAGCCTGAGATAGAGAAGAATCAGTCTGTCTTTGGAATCTTCCTTTCAATGCAAAGTAATACCATAGAGATTTGCCCCAGTACAAACTAGTAAGCTTGTGAGCTGAACAGTATTACAAGTGCAGTTTTCTAAGAGTTTGTGTTGCTAATCTACACAAGTGCTGTATTTATTTCTATTGTGGTGTTAATCTGAACAAGTACTGTGTTTCTTGTTTGTGCTGCTACTGTACAATCTCTGCTACAAATGTATCACCCAAAATATTTTGAATAAAGTGCCATTTGTCATTATCCTCCATGTTGGATTGATTTTCATTTCATACAACCACACAAAATTGAGATTATTGTAATAATACAAGTATAAAATGCTATTGCATGGACAAAATAATATTTTCTCATGTTTTTAGACAGAATATGTATTATTCTTTCAATTTTTCTCAAAAATATTATTTCACTTAAAAACAATTAAGGAAAGACTAGATGCAAGATTTATTCTATTTTTTCAAAATAAAGAATGAAAGCTATTCGAAAAGAACAAAGATAAAATAAAATCACGATACATATGAAAAATAAGTTTCTTACAAAACGAGGCACTCTTTAACAGTTTCAGAATACACAGATGAAATTAATATTTGGAAGTCACTATCAGGGGTAAAATCACTACTGGTAATTTTACCATACTGGGAACCAATCACCCACTTGCATGTATCTTTTACAGATGGAATTTCTTGTTCATCAAATGAATAGGATTCCCTGTGAATAAATTAGTGGTAAAAAAAATAACATAAATATTTATATAAATTTTAAAGGGTTAGTAAACATGTGTGCAAGAAAAGAAATTAAAAGTTAAGATATTCATAACATATTATATTCATTACTGCTTTGATTTTTTTAAATTTTGCAACAAAATATGAGATTTTAAAAGGCAGTATATTTGGACACTTTTTAGATTGCTGTGGAGATTTCTTTAACTATTTAACATATACACCATATTTTAAAAGGAGATATAAGAGAATTTCTGAAGACATTTGATAATGTATAATGAAATATAAACCATCACATCACACATTAATGATAGTTTTTTGAAGGTTTAATTTAGTTTAGTTTTTATTAACGTCGCACTAGAAGCAACACGAGGGCTATTGGCGACGAACCTCGTAATTTTGAACCACGGTCAAGTGACGAGGACAACACCTGAGCTGGCACCCCCTCTCCAAACATCCACACCACACCAACTGGAGGACTTTGGACCCCGAACAGGTTTAACGTGCATCAGCCCCGGCAACACGGTGGGTCTTTGGCGGCCAAGAGTTTTTTGAAGGTATTAATATATAATGATGTTAATGATACTTTTTTGAAGGTCTTAATATATAATGATATTAACAATATCATAATATAATTGAATAATATTAACGATGGCATATAATTATTATATCATGATATTAATGATATCACATATTAATTATAGTTTTTCACATGCATATTGGAAATAATTTTATATTTTTGTCTAAATTCATGTTTTGTTATTACTTTTTGTTACTTTTTTTGCTGAAACAGATCCTTTCTAAAATTTAATTTAAAATTAACATTATTTAATCAATAATTCCATCAATGAGGTATAAAAAAAGCAATTTAGACCATGTAAAGTAATGCAAAATTTATAGGACATCTCTTTTTCCACATAAAGTAAATTAAATTTGACATATATCAAACGATAAATTCTTTACAACAAATATTAAATATATAACATTTATAAATTGATTTCATCAAATTGAATTAGATAGTCAATTAAATAACAGAATTCCTTTCACCAAATTAGGAATGGTATTCAAATTCCTAATGATAGTTTAATGGTAAAAAAAATAATAAATAAATTGCTTATAAGCAAGAAACTTTGACAAAAAATAAATGGCAATTTACTCACCCTAATTTTTCTTTTAAATACAGCACAAAAAGTCGCTACGGAAATAAGTACTGTGTTATTAAGATTATATACGTTATAAAAAAAGCAATAAAAAAACTAATTTTAGGAAAGCTTCTTATTAAAAAGGAAAATATTAATTACAATATAAATAAGTTGACTGAATCATTGTATATTACTAATATTCACTAATTATTCATATATATATATATATATATTTTAAATATTTTTAAGGGGGGGGGAGAAAAAACATTCTGTATCAGAATTCAAAAACCTCTTTCTTTAAAAAATAAATATGCATTTCAGAATTCATGATGAAACCTTTTAAGGATGGTAGGGAACATCACAATAAATACTTATGTTTGAATAGAATTGTACAAGTTGAAATGTTGTGGCAATACCACAAAAATAGACATAAAAGGAAACAAATCACTTGTTTCCTCTTTTCAGCAAAGTTTATAATAATTGCTCAAAATTGTGTCAACGGATAATTTAAAATCTTCATTATAAGGATCCAATTGAAAATTCCTTTTATAACCATCATAGTATCCATTGGTCTTCCCACACATGTACAGCCATGATGCTTTAATTCCAAGCATGTATTATTGTTACTATACTTGTATGCTTAGAGTTCTATTTATTAAACTAAAGTCATTTAAAATTTGTAATATAAGATCTGAAACATTTTATGTATTACTTTACTAGACTTTGACAAATTGATTAATTTTGAATGAAATTTAAACACAATTTTAAAAGTATTTGGATTACTCAATATTATCTCTTCCTCACAGCAACAATATTTCAATCCACTATGCATGGAATATAAAGAGGCTAATATAAATGTAAATGCTACCTTAAACTAATGGATACTGACAAGAGTATTATAAATTAATATGTGGGGAAGAAAAATATATCAAAATTTATAAGTTTTTACATTCTAGACATACTGATAAAAGTGAATGAAAATGTTCAAAATAGTTATTTTGTAGTTACAAAATAGTTACATGTACATTAGAATTCAAAGAAAAAAATCTTACAAATTATTTTTGTGTGATTTTTTAATCACTAAATAATGCCTTCTTTCTTTATAGAATACTTGTAATAAAAATAAGTAACATGGTAAATCAAAAGAACTGTTTATTCATATTACAAGTTATGTATGATAGAATTCAACAAAACCATTTAAAAATCCTCGTGTTATTATAGACTAGATTATAAAAGTAAAAAACAGTAATTAAAATTGATAAAATAATTAGCAATACGTAAATGCCTTACATCTCTTAAATCCACAACAACAGGAAGAGACACTTGAAGAACAAAATCTTTAAATTTATGTTGACTTTTTACAACTATATCATCCAGCTAAAAGAAAATAAAACCATTAAAAATATTGAAATAAGTGTTTAAATACACAAAATAACACTATTTTTACAGAAGCATAGTGATATCTCAATCTGTAGAAATTAATTCAAACTACTATAAAATAAAAATGAATGTGAAGCATAATTTTGATTATACTAAAATGATATTCTACAATTGAAATGAGGAAATGTAAAGAGTGAAAAAAAAAATTCATTACTTTCTTCCCAAAATTTCAAAAAACTCAATAACTAAAAGGAATTGTATTAGAGTTTTCTCATTCAAATTCATAATAAACAATAAAAACACATTTAGACATTTTTTTTATTTGTATTATTTACCCTTTGCCTAGTTTGCCTAAACGGCAACCAGACAATCTTATTCCTTAGTCGTTTTTATGTTTTGCAAGCATCTTTTCGATTTTTATAATCAGTTTAGTCATGTAGGGGTTAAGTAAATGTTCAAATAAATAATAATTGTAGTACTTGTAATGAAAAATAATTGTAAATTGATTGTATTTTTTAATAACCAATGTAAATTAGCTTCTCTGTTAGGTGATTATGAAGGGAAAAGGCAACTTCCAGGTAAAATATGATTTTATTTGCTTGAAATTTTGTTTTTAATGTTTGAATTAATAGAAATATTAATTTTAAAAGTATTTTCTTACTTACATATGTAAAATTAAATTTAATAGTATTTTCTTACTTACATATGTAAAATAATATTCAAATTTGTGAAAAAAAATTAAACCAATCAATTGCTTAATGTTTTAACTTTTTTTTTATTATTATTTTGAAACTTAGTTCTAAAAAAAAGGCTCTTTCACCGAAATTAATTTCGCATCTAATAAGACATGTATTTTAAAAGGAAGCATTTGCTTCAAAACTTTTAGTAGTTTTTTTTTATTTAGATAAGCCCTTTAAATTCTTTTTTTTTTTTTTTTTTTTTTTTTCTGTTCCTTATTTATCAGAGGTAAAAGTATGTTTGAATGTGTGTGATCTTTTATAGCTTATATCAATAAGTTCATACATTTCTAAATAATTTTTTTCACATGCAGCGAAGAAACATTGTTGAAAAGATTGCTGCCTTAGTGTTACAAGATTTATATAATTAAAACATAACATATGATTTTTCCATATGAATTACTCAAAAAAAAAATTAAATTTTCCAGAAGTTTTTTTCAAATGATGACTTAATTTCTTTCACTCCCCTCTATGAATTTAATACAATATTGTTAAAGAGGATAGCATACATAAAATATTCATGAGAACAATTCAACAAGAGAATTAATAAGTGTAAATAAATTATAAATACTATTAAATAAAGCATAATTATAAATCAATAAATCATAAATATGGATTGAGAAATATTAAATACCAGCTGGAATACCCATTAATGATGGAAGGAAACAAAAATTCTAATGATAATGAATTTTCAAATTATATGTTTAATAATTTTAAGTGAACTACTAAATTAATTCCAAGAAAAGAATGATTTAGTAAATAAACTAGCAAAGTCAAACATACAAATTTAAACCCCAAGGAACAAAGCCTGCACATAATTATTTTTTAACATATTAAAAATCATTAAAATTATCAAGCAAAAATTGTAGTTTATAAAATAATAATAATTGATTTCTTTAATGAACAGTAACTAAGTACAAAAAAGTTAACATTGAGCTTTACATAAATTATAATATTCTACCTTATTGTTTGATTCAATTCATATTAATTATAGAATGTGAGTGAGTGAATGAATGTAAAAATTATTAGTGCAAGAGCCAGATGTGGCTATACTGCACCAAACAAGATTTAACTATGGTATAGATGTGAAAAAATTGGAAAAAAAAGACACAAATTGGTTGACAAGAAGGAGGGTCAAAAACAGAGAAGGATCGCTAGGTTATCCCAAGACAGCATAACCCGTGTTTACCAAAGACAGTAAACCCCATAGGAAAGAAAAAGATCACTAGGGTGCCCCCGAGTCATGATGCCCATACTTATCTGAAGAAGATAAGTCCTTGAGGTTCCCTGATATAATCCCCAGGGGCAGGGTGCCTGTTTATACCCCCAGACGCTGGGTACCCATTTTAGTCACCTGTTACAACATGCATGAGCTACAGTGGGACTATTCTGTCATTCCTGGTCAACACACGCGTGAATAATAATAATTATACACATTTTGTTCTATTATTTAATGATATCTCAGTTTTGTTAATGCTTCACCTGAGTGAAGAACAGTTATGTTACATTACACAGAGGCTATTGCCATCTGTTGATAATAATTAAAATTAAAACATAGAACAGGGGAATTTCCAAAATAAATTCACCTAAAATACATCTGAATTTTTTTTTTGGTAGCAATATGCTTACAGCTTCTTCCACATATCAGCAAAGCTCTATAAAATTGTGGAGCAATATGATCAACAATGTGGATTTATATAATAAAAAAACAAAGAAACATTCAGATATGATGATCAAAAAAAAATAAAACTATATGAAGACTATAAAAGAACATATATGGAGAAAAACAGAGAGGATTAAAAATATTGTGTGCAATATAAAAACCTATCCTGTATAAAAATATAAACAAATTTAGGACAGTAAGATGTTCTCTCACCAAGTAATGCATATGTAAGACAAAATAAAAACTAATATGACAATAACAATTTTAAAAAATGTAAATCAGTTAAAATGTTACAAACAATATATGAATGTGATGCAAAGGAACACTTTAACCAAAAAAAACAGATACCTGCGCATCAGATAAGTAGACTTGTCCAGTGTAAAAGCAAGTCTATTTGACATCTGCTCTTCACATTGGGAACACAAGCAATACATTAAATACAGGCTTTACTGAATGCAATTGATTTTTAATTCACAAAACTCAAGTCTCTTACTATGAAAATTTATGAAATTCCTGATCACATTACATTAGAAAATGAAAACTGCTCAATACAAGGAACCACAGCTCATTTCTTGCATAGTTTGATAGATTGTTATTTAAAGTAACTCCATGGCTATATATATAAAGGAAAAGACATGAAACACTTGCTGTACAGCCAACATTGGATGATAAATATATAGTAAATCATGATAACACAGACCATCAAAATTCAGATACTCATACTTAACACAATTTAAAGACAGATTAGTTTTTTTTTATGTTTTAGTTTTTATTAACGTCGCACTAGAAGCAACATGAGGGCTATTGGCAACAGACCTCATAATTTTGAACCTTGGTCAAGTGACAAGGACAACACCTGAGCTGGCACCCCCCAAACACAGATTAGCAAGAAATTCCAGGTCTAATAAATTTGAGAATCAGTAAAGATCAATACCTTTAGAAGAATAAGTAAAAATTACATGAAATGTCAAACTAGTAGTTATATGCAGCATCAATAATAATAATGTTTTGTTTAACATTTTCAATTCCTTCCAACCCATCCAAGAAAATAAAAATATGATCTACATACAGACTTTGGGGAAAGAACGAAATTATTAGAAACTAGTAAACACTGAGCTGAATTTATATGTACAAGAGTTGACATCTGCTCTTCATATACAAGGAATAGTCTAAGTCTTCTGATACAAGGAATAGTCTAAGTCTTCTGATACAAGGATAGTCCAACTTTGGAAATAGAAAAAGCTGGAATTATGGATATTTCAGCCCTTTAGGTTGAACTCATGAAAGAGGTATTTTGTCCCATCAAAGAATGGATGAATGCTTATTTGATGTACATAGTATGGTTTATTCACATTGATATGTTCCCAACATATGAGGAAATATATTCATTAAAGGATGAGAAAGTTCACACATAATCTTATAATAAATAAAGCAACAGTTTCTGATGCTATAAATCTCTTAGTAGATGCTTGCATTCCCCATTCAAATTGTGCATTGTTGATGTTCTGAATACACCAGAGAAAATTCTCAAAGCAATGTGGTAGATCAGATTAAGTTTATATAAAGCACACTTACTGACAAATTTTCTCCTTCAGAGATAATTGAAGAGGATTTTGAGACCCAATTAGATTTATCATAAAGCAAGTGCTATAATTCCCCATGATAGTGTTTAATATGATAACCCAGAAGATTGCCCATATAACCCCATATTAGTCACCAATAAGACTCCTATGGGTCTCAGCTTTTCATCCTATAATGGATCCAGCTATGAATTGACACATAAAAAATTATTTATTATTGAAAACTATTAAAAATATTTGAAATATTCAATGACATATTAACACAAAAAGGAATACAAATGCTCACAGGAAGTAAACTTTTGATTCAAAGAATAATCTATTTAATAATCCTAGAATGAAAACTGTTTTTAGAAAAAAATCACAGAATTTTAGGTACTTTTCCATTTTGCTGGTGCAAATCTCACCAAGCAGACTTTATTGGCAACAACACACAGTAAACACATATTCCATTTGGTGTCAGTTTTATCATTTTTGGCGATTTTGTCGCTAACGCCGGTGAAATAGAAAAGTACCAAATTTTATAAATTACTTATATAATATTCTCAAATGAAATAAAACATCAATTTAAAAAGAAAAAAATCATCTGATAAACAACCTTTAATGGCATCTCATCACATGCACCCTGCAAAATTCCAAGACATGCAGCACAAGGATTTGGTGAAAAGCGCTTCGGTGATGGATAATCATTTGTAGAACCCTCTTGAGCAGTTTTTGTTAGATCCAGATCATCAGACTGCTGGTCAACCAAATGCTGAATTGACTGTAATTATTACATATTTATATTTCAATAATACATAGTTGTTAAAAAGTATATATTTATAAAAGAAGTATTCTACATCTGTGACTTTTATTAACAATACTACCTTTTCTCAAAAATATTTTTTTGTTGACAGCATGTCATGACAAATTAATCATTTTAAGTAATATAATTTTGGTACTTATCAATTAGTTGAAGTACTTATACTTTGGTAATTATCAATTAGTTGAAACAACTGTATTTTTTTCTTCACTACAAAAAAAATATCCCTGCTAGTCATATTTTTTTTCCTTCCTTGTCAGTATATCTTGCATGATGGCAAAATAATTATTCATATAAATTGAAAATAAGTAAGATATTAAGAGATAATATAAATTATAGAACATAATGATAGACAAAAATTTTACAGAGTTAATGCTATTAATAAATGGCATTTATTACATTACACATTATATATTACATTTCAAATACAATTACATGTTATTTAACAAGTAACAATAGCAAAAAACTAAATAATTATCAATAAATTAAATAACTAATTTCTATTTTAATTCATAAAATTGAAAAATATGACCAAAAAAATGCTTAAAGAAGAAAATTATTTATTTATTTATTTGATGATTGATTGGTTTTATTAACGATGAATTTTTAGCAACACGAGGGCTACTGGTAATGGACCTCAAAATTTTGAGCCTTAATCAAATGATGAGGATGACACCTGAGCTGGCACCTCCCCTTCCTAACTTTTACACCACACAAATGGGAGGAATTTAAGTATCGACAGATTTAACGTTTAACGTGCATCAACCCCAGTTAGACAGCAGATCCTAAGTGGTATAGAGGCTTGAATCCATGACTGGATGAAAACCATTGGCTGCAACCATGACCGTTATGTTACTGCTGCTACCTTTTTACCGATGGGAAGTATATGCCACTATTGCGAGTAGAAAATAAAAAAAATACAATGCAAATAAAAGAAACTTACAAACCAAGTCATTTAAATTGATAATGAAATTGAGAAAATATATCTTTGAGTACAATTATCCAAATCCTTAAATATAAAATTTATTTTAATAGCAAACTATCAATATCATTAAATAAAATCCAACACTTTTATAACAGAATAAAAGTAATATTATAACCAATTTTTATAAAACAGAGATTAAAATTTCAATTTATAATGTACATACTTTTTTCATATGATAAACAAAATATCAACAAGAGATATAATTGCATTTTACAGACAATTCCAATTTTTTTAAAAAAAAAAATATTTTATTTTTAATACTTCATGTTGTAAATCTATGAATTTAAAGGGCAACCTTTTTGAAAGCAATAAATGAATTAAATTTTAAGAAATATCTTTGAAGCACATAAGAATAATCAGTTCCTTCTCTCATTAACCTGCTAATAATCCTGAATTGATGATTAACAGGAGAATAATTTTTTAACACTCATTGTTTGTCAGTTTCCCAAAAGTAATATTAAAATGGCAATTTTAATAACCTATTTGTTTTTGCTTAGTCAAATTGAACATTTTCATTTTTTTTTTTTTTTTTCAGAATAACATGTTTTAGTAATTTATAACATCAGAGTTTGCTTTAATAGCATGCTGCAGGATTAATAATTCAATACTTTTTCTGAGTATTAACTTTACAAGAAGTTTCACAATTTTGAAAATTGATGTATAAAATTCAAAATTTTTACTTTTTCGATATCGGTCTTCGAAATATAGCTAGTGTATTCTTTTACACAGCAAAACCTTAAAATGCACCTGTTACAAACATTCGCAGATTCTAAAATTTCTCTTATTTCTGTAAACACTGAATTCTTCACCATCTTTTATCAAATATCTTATTACTACTAAGAACAAAAATACGGTATAACAAAATAAATTTTTAGTCCATGCTTCTTCTGTTTGTTTATTGGATATTTGCTTGATTGATTGTAAGAAGGTTATGGAGAATTATCACAGGAAATAGGAGCAAATCAGGACACACGTGATGCTCTTTTTGGTTAAGTGGCAACAACTAAATTGTTGCTTGTAAATTTCTAGCATTTATGTTTTTTTGGTTTTTTTTTTTTTTTTTTTTAAGATCGCCAAGTTAATCGTTCACTATATTGTTTAGTCAAATGAGGTTCATTCTATAAATGGATATTGTACAAGGATGTTGAATTTGTATTTATTGATACTGTAATTGGAGTTGCAAAGCAGTTTGCTAGGACGAAAAAAATGGCGATCGTTTGGTGTCTCTATTAAATCGCTTACTTCTTTTGAAATTTTTGTAAAATGAAAAACGGGTTTTTTCTAAAGTCATTGTTATTGAATGTGGAAGGTAGTGGATTAAACTACTTGGCAATCTTCACAATTCTTCAACATCAAATATATTAAAATTTGTGTTTTTATATTTTGCCTACTGAGTCTGATAATCCTTTGTTTTCATTATATTATCAAGAATTTCAATTAAAAGGATTTATCAGAGGTTGAGGTTGAAGATTGAATACGAGTTTGCGAATTCTACTCTTCCTCATTTTGCTGGACTTTGAATTTTTCTGGCTGTTTTTTACTCTTTTGATGACTTCTAAGAAAGAAGTATCAGAATTTTTTTTCTTCATCAGTTGGAATTCAATAAATTCAATTTTCTTACTTCGTTTTATTTGATGGAGACTCTGGATGAGTTACTCCCCATTCCGGATAAAAGATATTGATGTTCCCGAACCAATAATGAATTAAAACAAAACTGACGCTGGACTAAATTGGATATGAAACGAGCATCTGAGAGTTGCAATGCTTCTGCTCAATATGACTTGTAGAGACTCTTGGATGAACAATCAGAAATTTTTCTCATACACTAACGATGAAGATTTCAAATACTTTTAAAAAAAACAAAAATGACAAGGAATTAATAATAAAAGCTAGGAATAGGAACATTATCGATATCTTCACATTCATAGAGATTAAAAGATCAGTTTGTATCCCTAAATCAAATTCATAACTTTTACACACTGAAATAAAATACAAAATTGTCCGGCATGCTAAACATAACAAATATGTAATTTACTTGAAGAGGCCATACGCCATATACGCCATATAAGCAGTTCAGATTCTAGCCGTAGATTAAATACTGAATATATCTGTAAATTCCGACATCATATGGAAAGATTCTCATCTAGATCCTTTTCGAAATACCTACAAACGTACCTCTACCAAATTTGACAACCAAATTACAAAACATTTATGATATTGAAATAGTTGACAAGTATCGCTTCGTAAAATCTAGTAGTTGCCAAGAGGCTTCTCTAGTTTTTATTACCATTTTTGATACTACTATACTAGAATGTGTTAAAATGTGATTTATCGGATTTGTGATTTCATAGTTAAATATCAATGCAATAAATGTTTTAGCTTCCCTAGTCTGTCTCGACTCCCCAAATCCTGCAAGTTGTATTAATTGTGAAGTACTCCACACTGGAAAATGTCCAAATGGGTTTAAATGTACAAATCATAAATGAGATCGTCCAACTAACCCCCCTCTCTATCCTGTATTCATCAAAGAAAAATTGATTCTCAAATATAAATGTACAAATTCTTTAATATTAAGGCGAGAAGAAAATTCCACGAATCTCATTCTGAAAGCTACTTTATGGTATTAAAGGTAAATGTCCAAACATTCAAGATTTAAAAAAAATATTTGAAACTATAGAAACTAATCTTTAAATCACCTTAGAAAAAGAAACAGTTATTATGAAAACAATTCAAAAGATGATTGAAACAATGTTTTCGCAGATATGCAATATTTTTCACATTGGAAAACATGTTCAATGTTTCAGAAAAGTTTTGAACCAATTCCAGGTGTACTTTATATCATGGATAATGCTTCAAATCATATAGATATTTGATAATTGAAAAACATTGGGTCTATATTAATTTTTAATAATATTTTAATTTTTTTTAAAAATGTGGGTTATTACATCCCATAATTAAGAAATGAAAGTTTTTTGTTTTCCTCTTTTTCTCCAGAGTAGGACACAAATCTTAAAATTTTTCTTTTGTAAGATTTCTGTCTTCTACTTCTTATATTAATTTCCTACAATTAAATTGTAGAAGCATTAAAAATAAATACATTGTGTTTCAACATTGATCCCTTTATTCAGACAGAAACATGGGTTTTACAAGAATTTTTTTTTTTTTAAATCCAACGATAGCTTAGAATTTTCAAGAAAAACAGGACTTGACAAACCTGCAGGAATGTGGCGGTCGTGAAGCGGCAGCGCAGATTCGAACCCTGGACCAAAGGGTCCGAAGTTGACGGGCCTACCAATCAGGCCGAAAAGATATCTCATCGGTCTGGTTGAGTAAGGCCTTTTAACTTCTAACGTTGTAGTAGAAGAGCGTCGCTGCAATACTCCCCCTCCAGTATCAACGCAGCGTGATGATACGGAATGGAGATAAACGTTGGTATTTTGTTCAGAAGGCGCCGAAACGTGCGCCATTTTGTTCAGAAAGTTTTTTTTGTCAGAAGGCGCCGAAACGTGCTCCAGAACCGAAATATCACTAGTAGTGAGTTGCAAGCGCTTGTCTTAGATACACAGAGACAAGTGTTTTTGCATCGGAACATATGCAAACAGTAGGTATAGGCCGTGCTGCCATCTATTACGCAAGCCCTGAGTCACCACTAACGGTGATCGTCGGGCATATGCAATCAGTAGGTACAGGCAGTCGTGCTGCCATCTAGTGTTCTTGTCCGGGGTCACCACTTGTGGCGGTCGCGAAGCGGCAGCGCAGATTCGAACCCTGGACCAAGGGGTCCGAAATTGACGGGCCTACCAATGAGGCCGAAAAGATATCTCATCGGGCTGGTTGGGTAAGGCCTTTTAACTTCTAACGTTGTAGTAGAAGAGCGTCGCTGCTGGAAGTCTGCTAATAGCAGTTCTGGTCAATATATCTGTCTGAGAAATTCCTATACAATTAGCACAATAAAAAGGGTTTGAAATTTTAGTTATTCAAATGATTATTAATAACGGTTCCTTTTACATATTAAATCCATATGCATATCGGAAGCTCTATATCTTATCATTTTTATATACTTTTTAGAACATTTAATAGGCTCAGTTTACATTTTCGGAGATTTTAACCTCTATCGCCCGATGTAGAGCTCCAATCCCATTTCACAATATAGTAGTGATTTTGTAAGATGATTAACTGATTAGAACTTTACTCTACTTAACACAACTGTGTTCCAACTCACAGAAATAATAAAGGTGAAGCTACACTCATAGATCTTACGCTATGCTCCTCAAACTTATTCGGCTTATCTGATACATATGCATTGGATTCCTCTTATAACAGCTCTTATCTCTGATCATCATAGCAGAACTCTTTTTACTTCACCAAAAAAGGCGACTTTTTTAAAAAAAAAAAAAATAGACTGTCACTTAGGAAGGAAAAAAGTGCAATTTTCATAAGGAAATACAAAAAATAAGGTAACCTCACCGATACTATCTCTGGGATAAATAACTCTGGAGAAATTCGACTGCCTAACAGATCGTTCCTACCATGGTGGAACAGCTTGGTTTGGTTTTATTAACGTCGCACTAGAAGCAACACGAGGGCTATTGGCGAACGGACCTCATAATTTTGAACCACGGTCAAGTAACGAGGACGACACCTGAGCTGGCACCCCCTCTCCAAACATCCACACCACACCAACTGGAGGACTTTGGACCCCGAACAGGTTTAACGTGCATCAGCCCCGGCAACACGGTGGGTCTTTGGCGGCCAAGAATCGAACCCGAGACTGAACGAAAACCGTCGACCGCTAGTCCATGACCTTGACCACGCGGCCCACGCATCTATTGTGGCATCAAGGCCGGAACCCGCAACTCGAGGAAAACCGCCTACTGCGAGTCCGTGACCATGACCACTAGGTTACAGTGGCCACATGAAGAAAAAACACATGCAATAATTTGCAAAGATTGAAAAAAAAATTCCGTAAAATGGCCATACGAGAAATTTCTCCGCGACTATGGTTTAAATGTTAGCAATATTCAAATGAACTTAGATCTTACATATATATATATATAAAGGAAAAAGTACAGGGATGAGAAAAGTGATAAGCTATCTAATCTAAGAATCTGCTGTAGTATCCTTAAAAAAAATTTTCAACTAATAAGAATGTGCAGAATCAACGGCAAATCTTAATTAGTATAATAGCAGATATAAAGCTCAACTTAGAAAACAGACAAATATTTTTGCTATTTCACATCCAATAACGATTCATACGAGTCTCTACCCTCGGATTTTCTCAAGATAGAAAACAACCCAAGTAATAAGTCATTCCAAACTTTTGCATTAAATACAGCCCTAAAATCTAAAAATATGATCCCATGTGCAAATCAGATTAAATTTACTTTCCTACAATATTTGAATAAAGGCCAACGCAACGTTGTTCTAAACTATTTTCAATATTTATTTGAGTTTAGTTTTTATTAACGTCGCACTAGAAGCAACACGAGGACTATTGGCGACGAACTTCGTAATTTTGAATCTAAGTCAATTGACGAGAGGACGAGACCTGAGCTCGCATCCCCCTCTCCTAACTTCTACACCCCGCAACGAGAGGACTTTGGTCCCCCAACAGACTTAACGGCTACACGGCGGGTCTTTGGCAACCAAGGATCGAACCCGCGACTGACGTTGACATTGATGTTTCTATGGGAGGCCTAGAGCGCGGAGCGCTCTTCAAGCCCAAATCTTGTATATAGAAAATTGCTTTGGGAGGATGGAGTTTTAATTTTTGATAGTAAAGTCCAAAAAGAAAAATAGTTTGATGAAAATCTGGGATACAGAATTTTCATTGGTTGAGAGGTGAGTAGCGCTGAAACTGCTATTGTTTGCCCTTTTTGAATTAAAATTAATGAAAAACATTTTAATTTTAATTGGTGTGTGTGACTTAATTGTGTGACTTGATTGCTTTTATAAGTGTCTATGGTAATGGATGTATAGCAGAGTCAGTTGATATCGTAGATTTTTTGGTTCAGTTCATTTCTGGGGAGGGTAACCATGAAGATTAGAAGTGGAAGCTTGGTTCGCCTATTAATCAGTTGGTTAATTTTTGTGGAAATGAATCTAAGTTGTTCGAGCTCTTCTTGAATATCTTCGATTACTGTATCACGCGGAAGGCCTTTAATAACAATTTTAATTGGTCTATTATTCTATGGTTGAATAACATAGTATTCGAATGGCTTATTGGATAAGGAGTTTGTCAGGTTCCAGTACTCTTCAAATGTGTCGGTGTATAATTTTATATATTCTCCGGAGAGTCTGGTTCTTAATTTTGGTTTTCCTTTGTTAATTCTTGTAATTGGAGTCTATAATTCTTGGTAATTTTAAGCATTATGGGCGGAGGCAAGTTTTTAGGAGTTGTCAGATTAATAGTTGCCTTTGATTGGGTGGGAGTTCTGATTTCTTTAAATGGTTTTGGATTTTCTTTTAAAATTAATTTTTCAAATTTATTTTGAGTTTGCAGAGGTAAGTTAAATGAATGAATCAGATTTAGTTTCTTAATTGTTTTGTTTTTGGGAGGAGTGACAAAGCCGTCAGTGTCAATATCTTTTCGTTTGTATGAGTTTCTAAGTGGAGAGGAAGGGTGTGTGTGATGGATATGGCAGCCAGCAGTATCGCTAGGCGCTAGAGAAGTGTACTCACCCTCCAGTTGTTTCAGTTGATTTTCTTTTTCCAATATCCGGTTCAGAATTTCAGTGTATTCCGGGCATTCAGTGTCGTAATTAAAATAGTTGAATAGAGCCAGTTGATTTTTGTAGCCTTCTTTGATCTTTGCACAGGCTCCGATTTCCTTTCCAATTTCTCGTCTTCTGATGCAGTGGTTGGGGTAGACTTCAGAGAGAGATGGTGAAGATGAACTAGATTCGTCACTATGCTCCATATCCTGTTCTTCGAAATTCGAAGCCATGGTCGGTAAAGGGTGTTAGAGAAATTTTGGAGGGTTCTCTCCCTCCAAAGAAAAGTGCTGCTTAGGTATTGCGTTGCAGCCAGTGGGAAGTCAGATAAACAGAATAGTCCAACAGATCGAGAGCGCTTTTCGCTATGTTTGTGTTTATATATCGGACCCGCGACTGATCGAAAACCACCAGTCACGAATCCGAAACCATGACTACAAGGCTCCCACGGCCGTATATGAGAGAGAATCATAGTTCACCATATTTTTCCACAAAAAATTGATAATCTGATTCTTTATTAACGTCACACTGAGAAGTAACATTAGTGCTACTGGGAACAAAATCTTGCACATCAGTTATGTGACGAGGACGACACCTGAGCTGTCACCGCCCTCTCAAAGCTTCCATACCACATCATCATAAGGACTTGAGGCTTCGACCAGACTTAACGTGCATCGATTCCGCTACACGAAGTGTCTTGAGAGGTATTAGGAATAAGGAAACCCATGACTCGACGAAAATAATACCGACCTTGAGTCTGTGACCATGACCACTAGGCGACCGCAGCCATACTTATTTGAGAATTTCATAGTACCTCAGTTTTGGAGGCATACAATGATTGTTCCGATGCAGGATTAAATTCTGCAGGGATGAAACTAAAATATCATCATATAGACCGATAGCTTTATAACTTCGGTCTTTTCAAAGACGTTCGAAATAATTTTATCAAGGCACATCTTTCCCTGACTATAAGCGGAAAACTTCATTCTCATCATTATCGATTTGTACCGTTTAAAGACAGCGCAACAAGTACATATCTCTTAATTACACAAAGCTATCATAGATGCCAAACTTGAAATCAAAAATTTTGTGTAAGAATAAGTTTGCTTACGAGGGTGTTTACGATTCAGTTTATGTATAGATAGCCTTTTATATAAGTGCCTCAAAATTGGAATCACAGGGAAAATAGCACTATGGCTACATAAATTTCTCACTACAGATTTAATGGAGAGGTTATCTCTCATCGAAGAAAGTTATTTAAAGACAATGTGCTCTCCCTTATATTATCTATAACCTAAATACACGACCTCTTCAAAAATTGGAGATAGTAATATAAAGTTTAATATATGTCGATGAAAATCTTATTAACTGCTCTCATCAGTGTTGGGATATTGTCTATTATTGCGAAACTTGACGAACTTAAAATTGAATGGTGCAAATGTCAAATATCATTCACCACGCACACCGCAATCCTCAGCACCTTCTGTTACGAAACTTGATGTGTGAGGGCTCCAGGGTGCCGGCGCCAGACGAAGAAAAAAAAATTTGTTTTGCTTCTATAGGCAGCAGTCGAAAGTTTTGTAGGTGTCGTCCTCGTCACTTGACCGTAGTTCAAAATTAAGAGGTCCGTCGCCAATAGCCCTCGTGTTGTTTCTAGTGCAACGTTAATAATAAAAAAAAAACTAAACTCGAAAGTTTGTAATAAAATGATGCTTTGTAATGAAAGTTTTGTAATAGAATGTAAATTCTGCAGAATTTACATTCTATTACAAAACACATAACACTTGTCATGACAAGTATTATGTGTTTCTTAAATCCTGATATAAAAGTACAATATAGCGGAACTTCCCAATAAAATAATTCAAACATTTCCCAACATTTTGTTAACTAGATTCTTTCTTCTATGTTAATTTTCCATTAACTATCTGGGAATGTATTTTTTTCAAACAGAATCAAAATATATCTGTAATGAAACAAATGAAAAATAAAACTTTAAAAAAAAATTAATACGCTTAAAAGTATTGCATATAAACAATACGGTCTGAATATTTAATTAAATTACCTAATAATAGCATATACAATGCCTCGAAAATCTAGACTATAATTGCTATATAAATTTTCGGAAAATCATCTAAAACCAATTCATATATAATTCAAACCAAAGCTCTTAAGAAAGGTGGAATTTTTTTGCAATGAACAAACGGCAAGTTTTGCAAAATCGATGACTAAGTTTAATTTGTGCATTGACTGGAATACCCGAAAAGGCATTAACAGCAATATTTTCAGAAACAGAGATTAGTTTTAGTTTTTATTAACGTTGCATTAGAAGCAGCATGAGGGCTATTGGCGACAAACCTCGTAATTTTGAACCTCGGTCAAGTGACGAGGACGATACATGAACTGGCAACCCCTCTCCTAACTTCCACACCACGCCAAGAGAAGGACTTTTGCGACAGATTTAACGTGCATCAGCCCCGGCTACACGGTGGGTCTTCAGCGGCCAAGGCTCGAATCCGCGACTGAATGAAGTTTTGCAAAATCGATGACTAAGGCCACGGATACGAAACCATGACCACTGGGCTACCACGGCCAAATTTCAGAAACAAAATTAAACTAATGAAAGGTTTTTTTCAATTTCGAATTCTTTCGAAACATCCCAATTATAGATAAGACATCCAACTGGACACAGAGGAAGTGAGGAAATACTTAGCACTGGAATTGATTGAAAAATGATCATAATTCCTATGATTTTACACAAATTCAACGTATTTGATAATGCCAGGAGTAGTACTCGTAACTGTATCAATGGTTTGGAACATAATTTTTTGAATTTTAGTGAATACACGTCTCATAGAAATCACCTCTGAAATATGGTCGTGGTAGCCTAGTGGATAAGGCAACGGACTCTTGCCCGGCGGTTTTCGTCGAGTCGTAGGTTTTAGCATTGATGCCACTAAAGACCAGCTGTGTAACTGAGGCTGATGCACACAAAAAAATCTGTTGGGGCCCAAAGGTCTCGAGGGCACTACAATCCGAACTGCTCCACATCTCTCCAGTGATCACATCCCCATATTTCTCTTACTTTTCAAAATTTTCCAATAAATCTTACTTTCTTTTAATAAATTACTTTCCAAAAATACAAAATTTTCCGAAAATTGCAAATAACCATATCTTCACTAGCTGGCACAAATTTTAGTCAATTCTTGAAAACACCATCCAAGGAGATCCTCAGATCAACAACATTGAAGATATCAACACAACAGAAAATTTCACCGAAAAAATTAACAACGTCATCAACCAATCCAACAAAGCTAAGAAAATTCCTCATCAACTTATCAACCTCCCTCCTCAAACCAGACAAAAACTCCAAGAAAAAAATAGAATTTGTAAGCAATGGCACCTAACAAGATTCCCCCAATTAAAAAAAAATGCTCTACCAACTCCAAAGAAAAATAAAAAAAAAAAAAATTAACCTATTCAAAATTATAACTGAAGCCACGACAGAAGACAACTCCATTTATGATTTGGTGCACACAAGGTGTCAAAAATATCTCAAAAACCCATCCCACCTATTCTCAGCTACAAAAGCTTAGTTTATAATACAGCCGACAAAACCAATTTATTCGTAGATGCCCTCGAAGACTCCCTTTTAAGAAGATAGTCAGATCTATTCTAACACACACATCGAAAAAGTAGAATAGGTATCTCAATACATGGAGCTGCACAGCGAGATCTCCATACCATTCCTCATTTCACCCTCTGAAGTTGACGAAATCATAATCCAGCTGAAAAACAATAAAGCCCTAGTAAAGAACCAGATCAAGAACGTCACTTTGAAATATCTACTACTAAATGCAATCACTCACCTCACCAAGATCTACAACAGATGCCTTCTCCTAAATTACTTCCCACCGGCCTGGAAACATTCTCTCATAACTCTCATCCCCAAACCAGGTAAAGATCATTCGCTTCCTTTAAACTACAGACCTATAAGCCTCATCTCATCCCTCGCAAAGATCTTCAGCAGAATAATTCTCTCAAGATTGGAGCAATTCTCAAACATAAACAACGTCCTAAAACCTCAACATGTCACCAGCTGCTCCGGCTCACCAATAACATAACAACAGGATTCAATAAAGGTGAAACCACTATTGTAATATTCTTAGACGTTCAAAAAAAGCCTTCGATCGTATTTGGCACGAATGTCTAATATATAAACTCCTCAAATTAAAATTCCCTTCTTATCTTGTAAAAATCATCAATAACTTCGAAAATGAAGGAACGTTCCAGATCCGGCAACAGCACAAAATTTCAAGAACAGATAAAATCAACGCAGGACTCAAGGAAGCATTTTCAGTCATTTTATTTTCCCTCTTCACACATGACTTCCCCACCGCACCAACAATAGACCTCTGCCTCTATGCGGACGACGCTGCAATCTTAAGCAAAGTCCCATTTTCAGAAATCAGCTCCAATTTCTCTCTCAACTTCAGAACTACTTAAATAATCTTCAATCATGGCTAAAACTTCGGAGGATATCAATTAATGCGGAGTAATCATCAGCAATAATTTTCAAAAAAGGTCGCTTCCGCAAAAAATTCTCCAAACTAAAAATCCATAAGAAAAACATCCTCTGGACAAAATATACCCAATACCTTGGAATAACAATAGACTCGAAACTCAACTTCAATACCCATTTAAAGGAAATCTAAAACAACTTCAAAAAAAGACTTTTCGCTTTCATGCCTCTTCTGAGGAAAAAAAAATTAAAACTCAATCTACGAAATAAAAGATTAATACACGTGCAATACCTCCACCCTCTCCTAACGTATGGATGTGAAATTTGGGGCAGGACGTCCATTAAAAACATCAAAAGTCTTGAATTACTCCAGAACAGAGCTCTCTGTATAATAACAAAAGCACCTGTCTTTATTCCGAGGAAGGTAATTCCTGACGAACTACAAGTTCCCTTTATTCCAGGAATCATCCGAAAACAAGCAAACGAATTTCAAGTCAAAAACAAATATCAACCCATTCTATTCGTCAACAAAGTAACCCCGGACCATCAAGCAAGCGTAGACTTTCTATCATGGCAATTCAATGTCCAAGCCCTTTTCCGAATTCATTCTCCAAATTTTTCTACTTAATCATATTTTTCCATTACAGCAAAATTCTCACCCAGATGTGAACCAGACGCCCCACCCATCATGTGCGTAAATCCTGCCTTTTAGAGAACACTGCACACCTCTCCTGCTTGAATTATGATTGGTTCCTCCCACCTCCCAGACTTTCCAGTATAAAAGTTGCGTCTTGTATCAAGAGTGGCTTTTTCCTCTCTCAGCAAACTAACCGAATCCATTCTCCTCACTAGAATCAACGAACACATTGACAACACCAATATACGCAATCCTAATCAATACGGCTTCACGAAACACTTAGCAACCACACACCCACTCATTAAATTAACTGAATATATCACAACTGGACTAGAAAAAAGTAAATCAACAGGCGCGGTCTTCCTCGACATTCAAAAAGCCTTCGACCGCGTCTGGATAGAAGGCCTAATCTACAAACTCATCAACTATAAATTTCCATCTCCACTAATCCACATTTTACACTCATATCTCACAAACAGGAACTACCAAGTAAAAATAAACAACACCCTCTCAGACACACACAACACCAACTATGGAGTAGTTCAGGGATCTTTAATTGGACCAATCCTGTATAATCTCTACCTAAACGATATCCCTGACTACAACCTAAAAATATTAAACATGTATGCTGATGACACAGCTATTCTTACAAAATACAAAAACATAAAAACTATCACATTATCACTAAATAAACACCTACACATTTTAGAAAATTATTACAATGACTGGAAAATAAAGATCAATGTCGAAAAATCGGCAGCGGTCTTATTTTCCAGAAAAAGAAATATTAATACACCACCACCCACTTTTTTACAACAAACAAATCCCGTGGTCTCAGAATACTAAATATCTAGGACTAATTTTAGATAAAACACTAACTTGGAAACAACATATTACACACGCGCGAGAAAAATTCCGGGAAGCCAAATGTAGTATTTACCCCTTAATTAGCCGGGATTCAGAAATGACTCAGAATTTCTTTTTCTAGAAAATAAACTGTTTCTGTACAAAGCCGTCCTCCGACCTATCATTACATATGCATGTCCCATCTGGGCGTATGCGGCTAAATCAAACATTAAAGTACTTGAAACCACCCAAAGCTCAACTCTCAGAATGATAACCAAAGCAAGATGGTATACAAGAAACAATGAAATATACAAAGCTACTAAAATCCCCACCCTTAGAAAATTTATACATAACATATCAAAAAAGTTCTTCAATACTCTTAACGACACCAATAACCCAAACAAGATCAATCTAGAAAATTACACACCCAGACAAAATTCTAAAAGACCCAGCACAGTATTACTCGATTCATATACCCCCCCCCTTAATTTAACTTTAAACTTAATTTAAATTTAACTTTGCATTCTTCACATTAGCATTACTCCTTACATTGAACTTAACAGCCGTATACGCCCAACTACTCAAACACTCCCACACTACAAATACGGCAGTCTGTTTCAGCCAATTGGAAAGCTCACCTCCACACCTCACCATCCAATCGGAAACAAGTCTCTCAGCGCCACCCCCTGACCGAAGCTACTACCCTCCAAATGCCAACCTTAGCAGACCTCCACGACAGCCAATCGGAAAGCAGCTTCTGATCTCATCATACAGAAAGCCCAAATATCAATCTAATGCCATGTTTTGTTATAAATACCGACCCAAGCCTGAAGGCCGCTCCGTGGCCTATATGCTCGATAACATTTCAGCGTATTCAGCGTAATAGTGGCTTTAACTTGCCGCTAGTATTCCATCACTAAGCTTATCCTTGATACTTATTCGTTTCTATATTATTGATGACTATGAGAGTATTATATGTTGATTATTTAGATGATTCTATGGTTTGCTTGATTTACTGAACACTTTGCAAAATAATGAAACAAATACTTCAGTTCTTGTAATTAAGGAATCATGACATTTGGAAATTTTTGGATGCATTTTTATGCACCGCGTGTTCGATATGGACATTCATTAGAAATATGCATACTTGCTAGCTGGATTTATCTTAAGAAATCTTCCGTGCTTAGAACAGGTACTAAATCTACTTCTAAAAATATTTTTTAAAATTGAAGGAAGCAAAATTATTATTAAAAACAAGAATTGTTAAGTACAGTTAAGGAAAAGGTGAAAGAGAAATGCAAAATGTTTAGATATTGTTTTTTGACTATTCAATTCATAAATCCTCTGTATCGGGATCTCCAAATATTATATTCTAATGGCGCAATTGACTCTTTCACTAAGTTCAAGATCTATCTATCTAGCTTCTCATACCAGCATAATGTAATTCTGAATTACACCCAGGTTTTCGTTTCGAGACTGGCCGGAGAGTGAGGTATCTAAGACGCGGGTTCAGACACTCCGCTCCGTTCACAATTTCGGCTGGTACTTTCAGGCAAATGTCAAAGACATGTCATTGTAGCGGAGATTAGTTTAGTTTTTATTAACGTCGCACTAGAAGCAACACGAGGGCTATTGGCGATGGACCTCGTAATTTTGAACCACGGTCAAGTGACAAGGACGACACCTGAGCTGGCACCCCCCCCTCTCCTAACATCCACACCACACCAACGGGAGGACTTTGGGTCCCGAACAGATTTAACGTGCATCAGTCCCGGCTACAAGGCGGGTTTGTAGCGGAGATAATCTATGCGCGTGCTGTGCATTGCGCACTGTTAAGAACCATGATAAATGTTTAGTGGATGAACAAGAAGCAGCAACTCGTGCTAGTTTCTGGTGATCCATTCATTAGTGAAACACGGGAAACCATTTACTGACGGCGAATAAATTGAAGTTAGCATGATTGTAACAACAAAAGAAATGTGTCCAAAAAAAAGCTAATTTATTTAAAAACATCTGTTGTTAGCAAACATTGTGGCTCGAAGAATAGATCATAATACAGAAAATATATTAACTCAACTGTGGATAATTAGAGTGGTTCTCTTCGGCTCTGGATGAGTCAACAAATGCTCCAGAAACTGCTCAAGTGTTACTTTTTATTCGAGAGAGAGAGAAAGTAAAGTTTATTGGCGAAAACACCAGATATGGATATGCCGCGTCAAACAAGATTTATCTGTGGTCTAGACGTGAATTTTTTTTTAAAAAAAAGACACAAATCGGTTGACAAGAAGGAGGGTCGAAAATAGAGAATGATCGCTAGGGTATCCTGGGAGTGCGTCACCCGTGTTTACCAAAGACAGTAAACCCCATAGGAAAGAAAAAGATCACTAGGGTGCCTCCAGTTCATGATGCCCGTACTTACCTAAAGAAGGTAAGTCTCTGAGGTCCCCTGATATAATCCCCAGGCGATGGGTACCCATTTGAATCGCCACTTACGACATGTAGACATGTATGAGTTACAGTGGGATTTCCCGGTCACCACATGGGTCACTTTTTATTCGAAGGATACATAAAAATTACGGAGGGTATGGAGAGCTTCTTGACGTTCATAGTTTTTATGTCCCGACCACTGTGTAATATATTTTAAAGGAATAGCAAATGCTTTTTAGAAAAACAGAAAAATTTGAGGTATATATCACTACTGATGATGATAATTTAGTTTAGTTTTCATTAATGTCGCACTAGAAGCAACACGAGGGCTATTGGCGACGGACCTCGTAATTTTGAACCACGGTCAAGTGACGAGGATGACACCTGAGTTGGCACCCCCTCTCCTAACATCCACACCACGCCATGGGAGGACTTTGGGCCCCGAACAGATTTAACGTGCATCAGCCCCGGCTACACGGCGGGTCTTTGGCGGCCAAGGATCGAACTCGCGACTGAGGGAAAACCGCCGGCCGCTAGTCCACGACCTTGACCACAAGGCTACCGCGGCCCACTGATGATGATAAAAAATTGTGAAAAAATAAGTGTCATTACTCACATATCAAAGGCCATAGAAAATGATGGTTGTTTAAAACTTTTAATCGCATATTGCATAATTCATAAACATTCATTGTGTGGAAATTGTTAGGACATGTCGGATGTTTTAAAATTAGTTATATCAGCTGTTAATTATATAAAATCGCATGCGCTCAGTTATCGTGCATCCTGCGTATTTATTGAAGATGTTGAATGAACAATATTCTACAGTAGTACGCTGGCCTAGTTGCGGAAAAGTTCTAATGCGTTTTTTTTTTTGGGATCCGTGCAATAATCGAAATTTTCTTGAATGAAAGGAAATGTCCTCTAGCAGAGTTACAAACAATGAGTGATTATGGAAATTACCATTTTATACAGATTTATCAGTTTAACTTATGAATGATCTTTATTTAAAATTATAAGCAGAAAACCAACTTTTGTGTTCAGAACCGGATACCTTTCTTGCAGATATCACGTGACTTCCATCAGTGGGCACTGTAGATTGAAGTGAGCAGCGCAAAAACAAAAAGAACTTTAAGCAGCACGCTTTTGCTCTCCTATGTATCTTTTTTTTTTGTTGCGTTTCGTAGTGTGATGTGCAACTTGATAAATTATTTGAATGGGGAGGACTTCAGAAAGCCCTACCAAATATCCGGAATTGCACGTTATTGCCACGATTAGTTTAATTTTTATTAACGTCGCACTAGAAGCAACACGAGGGCTATTGGCGACGTACCTCGTAATTTTGAACCACGATCAAGTGAGGAGGACGTTACCTGAGCTGGCACCCCCCCTCTCCTAACATCCTCACCACGCCAAAGGGAGGACTTTAGACCCCGATAGATTTAACGAAGATCGATTGCCACGAATAGTGAAGAAAATAATCAAGTTTACGATCGGAAAGTGCAAAGCCCTCCAAAGAGCCATATGCTAATTTATAATATATAATGCCCTCCTTAGGATAACCGGACTGTTGTGAACAGTAATTCAAAGTTTGACAGATAGGTTGGCTTTATGGGATACAGAGCAACGAAGGCTATTATCCAAATCCAAAGGTAGCAAGACGAATAGTAATCCAAAGGTAGCAAGACGAATAGTAATCCAAAGGTCAATAATAATAGGAGAGCGGTTTCAATATAAATTAATATATTGTTTTATAATATATGTATTTATTTTAACTGCTAAGCGCCAATTATATACATAGATCTAGTTACACAAGCGATACATTGCAGGCTATTAAAATTGCACCTCCAGGAAGGAATGCTCTGACGAAAGTTAAAATCACACGAAAGGAAGAGGTTGCGATATGCCAATGATTAGTATTTCAGCAACGACGGAGTAGGGCGAAACGACTTCTGAAGCACTGCATAAAAGAAAAGTTGTGTAGTGGATTTCTCATTCAAGAAGCGCTTTGTAAGGTCGGAGTTTACTCAGAATATAATGTTACGCCTCGAATTAGAAGAAACGCTTACAAGCAAGTGTCGGAAATCGATAGAGCTAGGATCATTGAATATCGAGAGTGTGATTATCGTTCCTTGAAATAGCCCGTCGCACAGGCCGAAATCCAACCACTGCCATGCGAATATGGAATCAATGGGTAGCTGAGGGTCATACTGAACGACAAACAGGATTCTCATGCCGTCCCATGACTAACGCTCAAGAGGACAGACATATTGAGGTTGGCCCCGGAAAACTGTACAACCTCATCACGGACCATTAATCAGGAAATGGGCATGTTTGCAACACGCCCAGAATCCACTCGTAAGGTGTAACGACGTTATCAGCAGCGTAAACTGTCAGCAAGGCAACCATTACTTCGCCTTCCCTTGACAATGAAGTATAGAGAGAGGGGGCGACTCTGGTGCACCGAACGACAAAGCTGGATACAGGAGTGGCACAATGACGTCTTTTAAGACGAGTCCCGGTTCCGAGTGCAGTATTCTGACGGCCGTATACGTGCCTGGAGGCTCCGAGGTGATGATTTGGGCAGCAATCCAAATCATCACCTGGTGTGATGATTTGGGCAGCCCTTGGGTACACGACACGCACATCTCTAGTTCGGATCGACGGTAATTTGAACGCAGATCGATACCTTTCTGATATCTTACATCCAGTGGTTGTGCCTTACCTTCGAGGCCTGCCAAATGCCACCTTCCAGCAAGATAATGCAAGACCACATGTTGCTCGTCGTTTTCTGACCTTCCTCGATACACAGGCTTTTCGAGTGTTGTCCTGGCCCACATGGTGTCCAGGTATATCGTCCATTGAAAACATCTGGTCATAGGTTGCAGAGAGACTTGCCCGCCACCTCTCTCAATCTAATACGGTTGATGAAGTGTGGCATAGACTTGAAACAGCATGGAATGACTTGCCCGTTTCTGTCATCCAATCACAGTTCGACTCCATGCTTAACCGGGTAAGAGCTGTTTTAGCTGCCAAGGTGGCAGCTGTTTCTACTAATTTTGCACTCCTATTAGCTCCCAAAATTCTTCAAATTTAAGCATTTTGTCTTTATGCCATACCGTTTACGTACAATAAATATATTTTTGTGAGTGTTTCCTTTCCTTCATGGTGTTGAAATTTTAATAGCCAACGGTGTATTTACATCTACAGCGGGCTTCCAAATAGCGCATAGAATCATTATCCCACTTAAGCGGTCAGAACAAAATATTAGAGAACTCGACAAAAAAAACTCGGCTTTGCAATTCCAGAACTAAGTCAGAATTTGAATATATTTCCCATAAGTATCTCTTAACTACTGATAAGACATGCCATCTTATTCATTTCCGGTATCCAAATAAAGTATTTCCAACAGGAATTGCCGGATTACTTGAAAATCATCTGTATTCGTAATAAGGCCCTAAAAATGAAAAAGCTATATATAACTGTGTAACATTAAGTACAGTGTGTCTAACACACGAAAAAATAAACTACAAATGTTCCGACAATAACCAAGTACAAAATGCCGAATTACTGCTGTGCCGGATAGGTTAACACATGGATCAATAAGTCCCGAGACTGTGCGTCGTTTTTTTGCGATTTCCTCCTTCAAACGCACCAGCAAGTCAATATAATAATCACTGTTGATCGATTTACCTTTTTCGAGGTAGTCAATGAAAATCACGCCATGCGTATCCCAAAAAACTGACGCCATGACTTTGCCAGGTGACTGCTGCGTTTTCAGACGCTTCGGACGGCAATCGCCAGCTGTGCGCCACTCAGATGACTGCCGCTTCGACTCTGGAGTGTAGTGATGTATCCATGTTTCGTCCATGGTCACGTAACGACGCAAGAAATCTTTTTTGTTGCGAGTAAATAGCGATAAACAGCTTTCTGAATCATCGACTCGTTGCTGTTTTTGTTCCATTGAAAGCAATCGCGCACCCACTTGGAAAAAACCTTTTTCATGCTCAATTTTTCATGAAGGATAGTAAATACCATATGATATCTGTGTCATCTCAGCAATCTCACGGAGCTTCACTTTACGATCTTTCATTATAATTTTTGTCACTTCACTCACATTTTCCGGTGTAACGGCTTCCACAGGTCTACCCGAGCGTTCCGCGTCATTTGTGTCGGTACGACCACGTTTAAACTCGGCAAACCACCGACAAATCGTTGCTTTTGATGGACAAGAGTCCGGGTAACATTTTTCAATCCATTGTTTCGCTTGCACGGTGTTTTTACCCATTAAAAAACAATGTTTTATCAGAACACGAAACTCGGTTTTTTCCATTTTTTAAACAAACTACAAAACGACTTTACTCCAACCTCGATAACTCAGCTGTTTCTGGTCCGATCGACTTAAAATTTTGACACGTTTCAAGCAAAGGTTAGTACTCTAGAAAGACCTGGTTACTGGTTTACTACGAGCGCCATCTCTGGGTTAGTCTCGGAACTTATTGATCCATGTGTTAAGTACTATATTTTAGAGGGAGAATTGTAAATGATTCACTTATCATGCGGTTTTGGGAAAAAGGAATATTGTCAATATTTTGCGCAAATCAATATAGTATGTGTTCACTAATGGGTTTTTTTTTCAAATAAAGTAGACAATAAACTTTTAAAAAATTGAATTTTGTTTTGCTAATTTTAAATTATTAAAGTAGACAATAACATTCAGAAAGTTCGGATATTAAAATAAAAACAAATGATAGAGAATGTCAAATTAATTTTATTTTAGCAATGCAAATATGTGTACCTTACGCAAATAAAAAGCAATTATTATAATCATGATATATATTATGTCATTCTTTTGAATTAAATACCATGTAATTCTTATTTTATTTCCAAGTATTTTCGTTGACGCTATTTTTTCAAAACAACATTTTAGCACATTTAAAAAAAATCTGAAATTTATGACATGGTTCTTACTTCTTTCTTTTGCTAAGACCGAGGGGGGGGGATTCGAATTTTATTGGAGAAAATTCTGCTATACGGGTGAATTAAATATGCTAATTAGCCCATAACAATCTGTTCTAACACATAATTTGATTACCTTTGAACCCCTAATTTTATCCAGTTGTAATTAGATTTGCGAAAAGTATTAAAGTTGTTCCTTTTAGTGTTTTTTATATTTATCTATTCATTATTACATAGGAATCTTTAAGTTATAATTTTCTAAAAAAGAAGTTTAAGTGAGGCTTTTTTTTTTTTTTTTTACGAGACAGATTTGACTGCTTTTACTAACCTCGGTCAAGGGAAAAGGATAACATCTGAGCTGACACTTTCCTCTCTAAACTTTCACACCACGCCAATGGAGGACTTGATTAGATTTAACTGCATCAGCCCCGGTACACGGCGAATCTTCAGTAGCATCAGGGATCGAACCTGCGACTCAACGAAAACAACACCAACCGCGAGCCCCGTGACCATGACTACTAGGCTAATGGAGCCAATTTTTACGAAGGATTTTTTTTTTAAAAAAAATACGTATACAAACTTTCATTAAACACTCCAGATGAGTAATTCAAAAGAATATCAACAAAACATGTCCATGTCCTTTATTTGCAAATATCATTTAAAAGTACAAAACAAAATAATTTTTTTAATAAAAGCGCAGATCATTTTATTCTATATTCATCAAAAACCTTTTTAGTGAGTAAATAAATTACATTGTGCAAAAGTTTCATAAAATTTTACAAAAATATAACAATTCTTTAGGATGATGATTCATCTATAAAAATAAATATCCTCCGATGTGCCAATTTTGAAATTATATACAAAGGGCATTCCATAAAAACAGAGTTATTATTTTTTTTATGTAGTAGCAACTCCACGAAACTAAAAATAAAAATGCGGGCGATTTTTTTCAAAATGTTAATTGAACGTTTATAAATATTCTAAATGAAGGAGACGATTTTATTTTCCTAGTGTCATGCTTGATTAAAGAATTATTTTTATTTGCCCTACAGAATTGGAAGTAAGTGATTCAGAGTTAAAAAATGAAATGCGTGGTGTCAAAAAATTTTGCTACCGTTTGGGCAAAATAGATTCAGAAACAGTGAAGTTAATAAAAGAAGCTTACTAAAACAAATGTTTTGGCGTGTCTACGATTTTTAGATTGCATGGTGATTTCAAAAAAGGACATTTGTCTGCAGAACTAGCTCTTAAACCTGGCTGACCCGAAAGTGTTGTGAATGTTCAAAATATTAACACTGCATAGACAATCTTGCAAGACAATTACCCAGAAGGGTCCCAGAGGTTAGGTTTGGACTTTTGAAAAAATTGGACTCCGGGCGAAACTGGCTTGCGATTTTGAAAAAGAAGTTATCGTTCGATTCGTCTGAAATTCGGTGTTTGGGTCCCTCTCTCGAAATGTAAGATTGTCTACGCAGAATATCATGCGAGGAGATAATGGCAATAACTAATATTTCGAAAGCGTTGATATTTCTCATGTTACGCAACAATTTCAGCTTAGCCATGTTCGTTTCAGATGAGTCCTTCATTACCTTACTAAATAAAGTACAAATGAAAACAAGAATTCACCATTGTTGTGAATGGAAACAGGTGCTTCAATTTGATCCAATTTTCCTAAAGACTGTAATAACAGGTGATAAAAGTGGCAGAAAATTCAATACAGATTCAGGCATTATTTCAGCAGTGCAGGTTTCTTTGAAGCAGCTTCCAGAAGAGAAAAGACAAAAAAAGCTCCTCTCCTTGTTTTGAAAAGTGGATTGACCAATAGAACTGTTGCATATCATCTGAGGAAAGGTATTTTGGAAAAGAATGATTTACTTTTTGGTGTAAATATATTTCTTGTGGAAAGCCCTTTGTATATATCTCTTTTATAATAATTACATTTCATTAGACAAGATATATTTCAAAAATAAAATGGTTACTACAAATGACATACGAAAAATAAAATTTATTTTTTCTAACCGCCTTTTTAACACTAAGTTTAGTTTTCTTACACAAATAAAATAATACCATTAAAAATACTACATGAGAACAAATAGACAAACAGAATTCTTCTCTTTTTTTAGATTAAAAAAGTTATATAATGTAGAGTTCAGAGAGACTGCATACTTTAAAAATGTTCCAAGAGGATGTATAAATTTACAATTAATTCAATTATTACTTTCAATAAATTGATAGAAGACAGATAAAAGCAACCGGTGGTCTTATTGGCAACAAACCTCTTAGTTTCCAACTTCATTCAAGAGTGATGATGGTGACACCTCCTTTTCCAAAATTCTATACCACAAATACAGGAAAAAGCTCTAAGCCTGGACAGATTAAATGCAAGACGGATCTACAGTAGCCCGCTACTCGACAGAAACGATGCTGGCCGCGTGTTCACAACCATGACCACTAGGCTACCGTAAGATTAATTGTGAGTGTGTGTACCTTTTTTAATAAATTCTAATTCATCCTTAATATTATCTATCATGTTTTCTTTGAAATAAATAACTATTCTTTAAAGTATATTCTTTTATTTCAAATGTTTTATCTTTTTTTGCAATCTAATCCAATAAAGAAAATATTACAAAATGGGATAACACTAAAGAGAATCATTTGGCCAATTTGCTTTTATTATATGGCTCGATTTAGATATTAATGAAATTAAACTCAATGATACAGAATAAAAAAATTTTTAATTATTTTTTATTCCAAAATCAATTTTTAAAAAATCATATTCATAATTTTTATTTGGAAAATAAGTTAATACTTCACAGATATCAAATACCACATAGGGGGAGGGGGATAATGATTTAATCATTTAAATTTTCTAGCACTAAAGTTTCTTCAAAAATAAAATGAATTTAATTTTTTTAATCGAAGGTATTCCAAATTTTTTTTTTTTGTTCGGTTTGCAAATGATTAATGATCATGGAAAATTCTCAACAAAATCATTAGTCAGCTAAACATAATCTCATGCTATGAAATTGTAATATGTAGAAAACTGAAAATCAAAAGTGTTTAGTGACATTTTGGGACCCTAAGTTAAAGATATTTCAAGAATTTAAATACTAAAGAGTTCTGATAATTTATAACAGGATGAAGAATTTTATTTTTAAAAAAAATCAAAATTTTAAACTTTATTTATAGCAAAGTCTAAGCAGACTTAAGTGTATTGAGAATTTGAAAAGTATACTCATACTTTCTTATAATTTATTCACACGTTTCAATTATTTATTTTTTGGAAATGTAATGCAAAAGAATATTTTTAATAAATAAAAGTATGCATGATACATTACAAAACAAAGAAAATTAAATAGCTTTGATATATATATATCCCATTTTTAAACCTAAACATCTAATAATAAACATTAAATTAACACAATGATGCATGCAGCATTCCTCAAACATAAAAAAAAAAAAAAAAAAAAAAAAAAAAAAAATTTTTAAAACACCATACCCCAAAAAAAAAAAAAAAAAAAAAAAAAAAAAAAAAAACTATGTTCAAAAAAAATTATACACTTGAAACTAAATTGAGCAAAATATGTAAAATACTTAAATTTCAATACATTGTAGAAAGAAAGCACAGTTCGAGTATTAAGTGAAAATTTCAAATTAAAAATGCTAATGCAAATATTTTCTTTAAATAGTTTATTTAATTACAAATACTCTTCAAAAAGTCAACATATATCTGTTTTTTAACAAAATAAAATTAGTTCTTTTGATTAAGAAATTAAGAGATAAATTTGGATTAAAAAAAAGAATATTTTCATATTTTTTCATGAAAAATCAAAATTCAAGATAATTTTACATTAACATATTTTTTACTAAATTGTTACAAATTTTCAGCACATATGACTGATACATCCATAACTTTTCTAAAATACTATATAGACAGTTCGAATACTCATAATATGTTATTCTTTAAGTTACATTTTGAACACATATTATGAGATCATCTAGACATATCAGATTCCAATTACACAAAATATAACATTTTATCTCATTTAAATATGATCTATGATTTTTAATTAGATTTAGAATTAGTCTTAATGGCTCTCATTATTTGTGTTAAGATTTCGTCATTGATATTTTGCAATGGTATAACAATATTTGGTCCTGTTAAATTATTGAAATTATTTTCACATGGCATCCTTTGAGGTGTCATATGGCAACATCTGGGACTATGCGATTCATGACAGTGTAGTGTTCCACAACAATGAATCATACGATATCCATTTGTACAGGAACTTTGAGCAACACAGCAATTATTAAATGTGTTTCTTTGAGGTTGATTGCATATGCAACATTGTTGCTTAGCATCAGGACATGAATTATCATGATTACAAAAATGACGACTTGAACACGATGCATTAAAAATACTTTTGTTATGAGCATCATGGGTACTGTGATGAACTTGATGATTACAGTTTTTCTGTAGCTCTAATTCTTTTTCATAAGAGTCAACAAGTCTTCTAACTCGGTCAGTTAGATCCTTAATATTTGAATAAGAATTAGGTTCTTCTTCTATTGAAGGATCTGTCTGAATCGCTTTAGATTGTAACAAAGGTCTGAAACATGTAGAGTTAAGAACATCTTTTTTACTATTTGTATTCAATTTCTTTTTAGTTTCAAGCTTAACAGAAGCTTTATTGATTTCTACATTGTTACAAATAGGGGAAGTATTCAACAATTTGTTTCCTTTTCCAAGTAATGGTGAACTTTGAAGAGGAAACTTAACATCAAAACATTGAGGAAAAATTTTCTCAAAATAGCCAGATTCATTTCCAGAAGTAAAACTATTCTGCATAATATTATCTGATAAGTCTGGATTTTTTTCAACTGCAGACTGATTTATAACCAATGGTTTAGTATTAATGTGTTCAGTGTTTTGTAAAAACATAAATGTTTCATTATTTTTTCCAGAATCTGATTGTTCTTCCTTATCACTATGCAATAAATTGGCAGTAGGAGTCATGCAATGAGTCCCAAGGTTAACAGAATCCGAAAATATTAAAGTTTTCAGAGTTTTGGTGATGTCTGAAATTTCTTCAACAATATTCAATGCATCCCCAGATGTGTTTAAAGAAAATTCAGTAGATGTACTGACAGTATCATTATTACCAATGCCAACATACTCATTTTTCTTTTCTTCTTTGCAAATTGGTGAGATTTTAGGAAAAAGTTTTGAATTCAGAATACAATAATTTTCAGTTTTTTGCCATACAAAAAATGCACCTCTGGTAGTAATAATAGGAGTACAACCATGTGCATTTATATCAGACTCAGAAACTGAAGGGACTCTAAAAGTTGAATGTACAGGGTTATACAAAAACTTCCCTGGTAAACCAGCTAATATTTCAGTAAATAAAGCCAAACTAGGTTTGGTGTCTATGAAAAACACTGTAGCTCCAGATCTTAAAAAAGTGATCATTTCCTATAAAAATATAAAAAAAAAATATATCAAATTATATCTTTAATTACAATATACTATTTGTAATAAATATTTATCACTCAACATTAGAACAAAGTCATAACTTCTAAATTTAAGTGTATGCTTTCTGTTAAGAGTCAAATCATACATTTCCAACCTTAAATTGACACATTTGGCTGAATTATTTCACAATGCTTTTGTCTAAAAACTGGGCATTATTTTACACAGATTCTTAATTGCTCTATTTTATTCAAATTTTCTAGAATGTTACCTAGATTTTCTAGCATGGAATTGGCAGAATTACCACCAAGATGGGGATCTAATTGAACTAAGGATATTGACAAGTGCAAAGCAGATTTAAACAGAAAAGTACTAAAAAGATTATGTTCTATTATTAATAAATATTTATAAAAATAACATTTTAAAAATATATAATATTGATATACATACAAGAGATACTTATGTACATATAATTGCACTTTTTATCTGTTTCAATCACCTAGAAAACTAAATTAATAATAACAGTATTGTCAATAATAGAGTTACTTAAATATAACTGACAAATTTCAACATTAATCATCATGCAATGTAAATATAGGAGAGATAAATAAATTACCTCTCACACAATATAATTGTATCTAAATCCTCACAAAAAGTATTCATAAAATATTTTAAATGAAATTAAACTAAAACTAATTATCGTATTTTAAAAAAAATTATTCATTAAATATTGCTCCTCTAAAATTTCTATGTAAATTTTAGAGCGATCAAATTAAACATTTTATATAGTGCCAATTTGGTAAATGTAATAAACCCAAAAAATTAAAAACAACAAGGTTTTCTGTTTTATTATTTGACTAAAATTATTCTTTCATTTTAAATGAAATATATTTATATAAATATCTTGTCTTTGATAACACACTTAACTAAAAGGAATATAATTTGGAAATTTCCAATATAAGTAATTTCAAGACAAACATTTAATATTAGATCAATCTAAACTACAAAACACATGTATAAATATAATCCTTACACAAAAAGAAAACTTTTTTCAGAGTTAAAAATTTTAGATATTTCTTTCTTATTATTTACCACAGAGGTTTTTATTTATTCAAGCACTCTTAATTTATTATTGATTGTTATGTTCTGTTACTTATAGCATATATGTAAAAATATTACTCGATTTGGCTACATTAAAGCTTTATACATTGATTATCATTTTTAAATAATAAGCTAATATTTTAATCATTTTACCACTTGAAAAAAAAAAAAAACTATACAATGATGAACATTTCAAATTATAGGACTGGCTTCAAATGCTGAAATTTTATCACTAATTAATGTTTTACTGAACTACAATAATTCAATAAAATTCTTAAGGTTAGATAACTTTTAGACTGTTTAATGAGAAATTTGTTTATAGAATAATAAAATGATTCAAACTTCAAACATTCTAAGAAATTTACAAAACATTACTTTTTAAAATGTATATTAAATTTTAAAATGTATAAGAGCAATCAAGAAATTTAATAGATGGGGAGATTAACAGCAATTTTTTTTTTCCCTTTACAAACAAATATGAATTATAAGGCAGTCATAAATTACTTTAAAAATAGATTTATGTAATTAATAAAAAATAATGTAATATAAGAGGTGGAAAAAAACAGCTTTTTTTTACTACATAAAAATAAAATTAATTTCATATCAAAACAATCTTTTAACTTGCACTCAAAAAATGTTTTGAGACTAATTTCAGTACTTGTCTGTTATAGCAATGCCCGGCAAATTACGATTACGTCATGTCATCGCCAAACTCATGAAGTCTATCTTTTGATACATCCTACTTGGGGATATTTCTTAATTGCATGGCAATTAATCCTCAGGTGCCGCTATAATAAACAAGTATCCAAATTTCTCCTAATGTAACATGTAAGTAATCCATGCAATTAACAAGAATGGAAGACATGAATAAATAGGCATGGATGATTACTAACCCTTTGATATACGATTTAATTCATATTATTTTTCATATGAATAAATATACTACTTTTAAATCAAAATTGTTATTAACTTTGATTTTATGTATTACAAAATAAAGATATTGCTCTAATACTTAGTAATTCAGTTATCAAGACAAATGTAGTCTGTCAAAATATACTTTGATCTAAAATTACGAAGAATCATACTCCTAATTTGAAATGAAGTTAATCAACATTTTCAGAAAAGTTAGCAATATGATAAATACAAAAGTAATTCTTTGACAAAAAACAAGATTAATTTTCTTAAAATTTATTGGGGTTGATAAAAATTCATAAAGAGCTGTTTCTACAAATTCTATTTGAGGCTGTATATAGAGATCCTATAAACAAGATATCTGTCATTTTAAGGAACCTAGTTAAAGTGTATACAAATGAAGTTTGTAGTTCTAGCCTAATAATAAGACAAGAGTTCTGATACTAAGATAAATGTATTACCAGTAAAAATGTTTGGGTGTCGAAATTCATAATATTTACCTTGAGTTTGAGTTTAATATTTTCTTCTTCTTCTGATCCAGAAGCTGCCAAGTTTAAGCTTTTCACCATAAGAATAACTTGAGCATTTGAAAGAGCCGTACTGCCTTTACCAGAGAATGGGAGTTTAAGGAGATCATTTTGAATAACTTTTACATTCTCATAATTAAAACATCTTGGTATATCATAAGAAATCATAGCAGTCTTCATCATTGCATCTGGAACAAAGCCAATAGTATTTCGCCATGCACCATGTTTTGATAATATTGTTATGGTTTTAAATGATGGAGGACTAATATGTTCAGACAAAGCAGACATAAATGCTAAGTAATCTAAAGCAGGACCACAAGTAAATGAACATAATCCAATATCAGGAACAGAATTCCATGATGAAACTATACTTGAAAAATCAGGACATGCTAGTAAAAATGTTTTAATGCAACTTTTGAAATAAAGCATATTGCAGGTAGCATACTTATACATAAATGCACATCGATTGTAAGCAATGTCAAAATTTATATCCCAATTTGAAGTTAATTCACTAAGACATGACTGATATACTGAACTGTCTAGATTAAATTTTTGCATTTCACTCTCAATTACAAGACAACAAAATCTAAAATAATCCATGCTGTTTTGATTCTATATTTATATACTTACAATTAATCAACAAATATTGATCAAAACAAATTTAGAAGAATGATTTTATTTCAAATTAAGGACAGTATTATCGAATATCGCAGTTATATTTTGTAGGAAAAATAATCATTCAAAAACACATTCTTCGTAAACAATTCTTTAAAAAACAAATATAAAATGTAACGATTTTATATACTTATAAAATTGATTAATTTGAAAAAAGATAAAACTTAACAATGAATAATTTGACAAATTGATATTAAAGTTAAGTGAAATATTGTCATCTACGTGGCAAAATTAAGTATTTATTCAACGATAAGTATAACTCTTCGCTAATCATATAAAGTAAATAATTTTATACAAAATATAATCATAAATTTGTCAAAATATGCATTCACATACATAAACTTATTAGGTACATAATCATAACATTAAATGAAAAACATTTGAGAAATCTTTCGAATTTAAGAATATACCCTTATCTAACAAATGATATACGTATGAAAAACAAAAATATTATTTTTAATATTTAGAAAAATTTGTGGGTTAAAATAGGATCCAACTGATTTATACTTCAAAATAAACACTCTAATATGCTTCTTATCAAAATAATTCACGAACACTACTAATGAAGGAAATGTTTCCTAAAATTACATTCACTATCTAGATCTACAAAAACAAAACGAAACTTGTAAAACTAAAAGCACAATCAAAAGTCGGGAAAGTCCCTTACTCAATTTTGTTGCCAGATTTTTCTAAGAAAATTTGAAAATTACATTAATAAACCTGGTAAACAACATAAATACTATGTTTGCTAATTGTTCAAACAGCAAATAAATTTTTGAGAAAATATTATCTTGTAATAGAATTCCTAAATATTCGGATACTAGTACAAGGGGCTGAAGATTTGAGGAACCTTTGCTTAACGGGGTAGAAGTTTTTTTTTTTTTTACGAAGTGTGCCAAGATCATAAACAAGTTTCAGAAAAGAAGAAGGGGGGGGGGAAGGGTTTCTCAGGGTCTTAACCACTCGGGCTCTTATCCCCTGTCTCGCTGAAAAAACATCTATTGTGAAATTGAACTTTAGTTCTGCACCTGCCCAAGAGTGATTTATAATCATAAAATGGGAGAGATACTTTAAGCGTTAAAGCGAACAATAGTGAAATTTTACTAAATACTTGAAGAGTTTAAAAAAAATTAAATATGAGTTAAAAATATAGTTTTGAGAACTTTTATAGCAAAACACTAGATACCCCCTTTAAAACTCATAAAAACCTTTAAAAGAAAATTAAAAACGAAATCGATAGCTTTAAATATATATATATAAAAAAAAAAAAAAAAAAAAAAAATGGAAAACCTACTACCGACAGCTTAATAACGAAGATAACTATCGTTTTAATATGAACAAAAAACTTTCTAACAAATATTTCAAAATCCCCCCCAACACACACACACACACACACACACACACGAATAGACAATAATGGTCTAGTATTCTCTGATAAAGAAAAAGCTGATCTACTTGCCCACAATCACGAATCCTCGTTCCAGGAAAATACGATTGTGATCATATCTAAAAAACGGAATCGATAGTTCAAAATTATCTTGAAACCCATACCAATTTTAATTTCTCTTCTCTCTTCCCCTCCCCTTTTGAAATGTCTATCATAGTTAAAAAAGTTAAGCAAAAAAGAAAGTTCCCTGAGAGGATGGCATTCACAATCAAGTCGGGGAGTCTTCACTTAGCGGGGTTGAAAGTTTTTTCGAAACTTGCCAAGAACGCCAAACTAAGCAAGTAACATACAAATGTAACAGTCGCCCAATAGAGGGTACGTCATACAAGATGACGTATAAAAGAGGCTTATAGAAATAGTGTAATAAGATTTATTCATTCGCTACAAAAAAAAAGTTCTCCATACAATTATATGTTTTATTATAGCTTTATTTTAAAAAATGAATTCTTAGCATCAGTTTCGGAACCTGCTACAAAAAAAAATTCTAATAATTTTTTTTATATTGATAGTATTAAAAGAACTCATTCACGCATAAGAAAATGTTCCAAATACAATTATATATTTTGTAATTGATCGAATTTAAAAAAATATATATTCTCTTATAAAAAAAAGTTCTGAATACACTTTCCAAATACAATTATGCATTTTCTAATTGATGACATTAAAAAAATACATTCTCTTATAAAAAAAATTCTAAACATATTTTCCAAAATCAAAATATATTTTGTAATTGATCTTATTTAAGTCTTTAAATTCTTTTAAATTCTCCCCCCCCTAACGCACTTACTCGTCTCACTGAAGTTTATTATAAATGTCTCCTGTTTGCCTAATTTCCACAAAAATGGAAACACGCAACAATCATTCTGTTCCCCAAAACCCGGCCCAAACTACTCAATTCCCTCTAACTATTGACCTATCAGCCTACTAAATTCTATTTCAAAAATCTTCGAACGAATCCTGTTAACAAGAATACTCACTCATGTTTCCACTAATAATATTCTTCCAGATTCACAATTTAGCTTCCTTTCTAACCATAACACTGTCCATCAACTACACGGATTGTGAGAAAATGCCATAACTGAAGAATTTAATTCCAAACAAGTCTCTAGAGGTAACTCCCATGAAAAAAGTTTTCTTCCGCCTCTGGCACTACGGATTGATCTTCGAACTAATCAAATTAAATCCCCCTACTAATAGTCATCTTAAATAATTACTTTAAAGATAGAACATTTCAAGCTAAACATAATAATACTCTTTCTACATTTACCAAATATAAGCCGGTCAACCTCAAGGGTCTGTAATTTCTCGAATTTGCTATAATTTGTACACATATAACTTCCCTCAGAATTTCTATAATAGCATCTATTTATTCACAGATGACGCAGCAATCCTCACCGAAGGAAAAATTCCTATCAACGTAGTAGATAAATTACAAAATCATCTAAAACAAACAGATGAGAGGATGACACTTTGGAGGACTGCTGCAAAAACCAATAAAACTAAAGCTCTCATGTTTAGAAAAGGTTACACTCCCCCTTCTAATAAAAAAAAAAACTCAAATTTGCTAAGCATCAAATCTCTTGGGATTCTGAGGTCAAATACCTAGGAGTTATTCTGGACTCCAAACTCACCTTCAAATTTCATATGCAATCAATAATAGACAACTGCTGGGCCAAAATCCGTAACTGTATACCTTTAATGGGAAGAAATTCTGTACTAACTTTTGCTAACAAACTCCTTCTCTATTAACAAGTAATCCGCCCATTTCTACTTTATGCTTCTTCCAATTGGGTCCATGCCGCACCTACTCACGTTAAAAAAAATCCAGGTAATTCAAAATAAAATCCTCCGCATGATTACTAACTCACCATAGTATGTCAAAAAATATATCATACATAAGGATCTCAATATCCCTCCTGTGGAGGCATATAGACACATGAAGAGATATATAGACGCAATAATCACTTCTTTTCACAAGCAATATTTATTGGTGGATAACGTTCCATCCTACTCCTCGTTTCAGCGTTCTCTCTTCCTCTGATACAAATAATAAACATGAAACTCTTTTAATTCAAGTAAGCGCCATCTAGTGGCGTGAACACCTCCTATTAATAAGCACATCAACAATCTCTCTAGAAGATTCTATAATAGACTAACAAATCATAGTAACTCACTAATAAGGGACCAACTAATTTTTGCTTACAATAATGAAACCCATGCCCTACTCTACCAATTTTGCAACAATTATTTCCATCTAATCTCCACATAAAACTTTGTATTCTGACTTAGACCCCTTCAATTAAATCCCTCTTCACTCCTTCAATAGCCTCTTTCGGTCAACTATCTCATTCCAAGACTTCCATCATTGTCTATTCAGCAGATCACCAGCTGTTTAATTATCCAGTCGCCATCCCTACCTCCCTTCTCTTGAACAAGTTTGCTGACCATATCTGTACACCCAGCCAAACAGGAACCATTTTTTCTTTCCCATCAATCTCCTTCTGCTTTCATATCATCAAAAAAAGTTTAAATAACATAAAATTTATTGTAATTTTAGAATTTAAGAAAAATCTAAAAAATTATAAAAAATAATATTCTCCTCTTGCTAAGGATTAGACATCTATACTAAGTAGAGTCTATCCAAGGTATTGAAGGGGGGGGGGGGGCAAAAATAAAGATATGAAAAAAATGACATAAAAAGGATATAATTTTATTTTACGATAAGATTATTAAAAAAAAAAGTTTTAAAATCTCTTAAAAATCTCATCCTTATTGTAAATAATTAATTTACTTTCCTATCCTTTTTCCTCTCCCTTTCCTTTCATTGGTGTTTTTTATGTGCATTAAAGTACATTTTTAATAGATTTGTACTGGCACTCGCTACTATTTGAATGTTGTTGAGAGAACTAAAGCGTTTAAGAATCTAGGATAATGGAAACAATTACTAGGATAATTAGAATAAAGTTTTATTATTCAGTACTTTACAAATTACATTTGAATTCATAATTCTTAAAGTTAATAAAGAGAATTGGAAACGAAAATTACCCGATTTCTAAAATTTAAAATTTCCAACTGAAATGTAAAATTGTCGGGATGAAAGTTTTGAGGCAGGAAGCTGTTGAAGGAGGGGTAGGAAGGCGGGTACCCTGTTTCGGTTGTCCAATCTGGCATGCTAAGATTGCGTTATTCTGACCTCTCCAGGGAGGGATGAATGCTAAATTCAGTTTAGCTTTAAACCGTCAACCATGCACTAACACATCGATGAATAACTCCCGAGACTAACCCAGAGATGGCGCTCGTAGTAAACCAGTAACCAGGTCTTTCTAGAGTACTAACCTTTGCTTGAAACGTGTCAAAATTTTAAGTCGATCGGACCAGGAAAAAGGTTTTTTGAAGTGAAGTGAAAAAAGTTTTTTCCAAGTGGGTGCCGCGATTGCTTTCGATGGAACAAAAACAGCAACGAGTCGATGATTCAGAAAGCTGTTTATCGCTATTTACTCGCAACAAAAAAGATTTCTTGCGAAAAAAAAAAAATTTGGAAAAGCGTTGGAACGATTGTATCACCCTAAAAGGTGATTAACAAAAGGTGTTATGTTGATGAATAAAAAAAATTTTGCAAAAAAAATGTTGTTTTCAATGTTAGACTCGGGAGTTATTGATCGATGTGTTATGTTTCTTGCTCTTCTCCCCCCTCCTTCTTCCCTTGCTAACCTTGGGGACTTAAATTGAGATTGATTGCATGAAATAAGCAATTTCTTCCCAACCAAAATGAAACGTGATTATATTAATTAGAAGCAGGTAAAGTGAATTGAGATAAATATGACGGTATATAAGCAAAGGAAGTTTAGTGGATACAGGCCGAGTGGGACTAGCGCTGAGTGTTTGCCTTACAAGTGATAGATGATATCAAGAGTTGTTATGAGCGATAGAGGTCGAAGAAGATTTGAGAAAGCAAGGCAACGTCAACTGGAGAGATTTTGATAAGAGAGTATTAGTTCGTTAATAGTCATATAGGTGAATTAATCCAAGGGGTCACCAAGGTGAGCAAATATTCCTTAGACATTATATTACAAAGCTGACAAATAAATAGTTGTGTGAGACTTCACTAGCGTAACCTTGCGTAGGTTGTTGATTTTTAGAGTATCTTGTATTTGACTGATATGGCACAAGAGTCGGATAGAAGAAGTGATTCGCTACAATACTGTTAAATCCTACACACTTCTCTAATTTAAACCGAGCAAAAGCGCGTGTTAATGATTTAATTTTAGTAGCAGGATTGCGTTAATTTCTCGCGTTTGGGTTAAGCTGAGAGAGTGTATTCTGATCGGTCAATAGGAAAGTCGCTTATCTATCAGGGGTAGAACTAAGAATCTTTGAGAGTTTTGAAATGGAATGGCTGAGAATGGTGTTTTAAAAAATTTCTTAAAGAGATTTTAATCGAGAAAGATTTCTCATGGTCTGTGTAAGGGAGGGAGGTATTTCTGACTGTGGTGTATTTTTTTTTATTTGAATTGTTCTGTATATATTTTTTGAAGAATCAATTTTGTTAAAGAATTTGGTGGACAGTCTTTTAACCCACTTATTGTTATGCACGTAAAATCCCGTCCTGTTTTAGATACTTCAAAAACGTAAAATTCCTTATGGCCGCGAGTTCCCTGAAAGCGGTAAAAACGTATATTTTTGCTTTTACAGGATTACTTCCAGTTCGTTTTACACATATATTTTCCGAATTGATTTCCCCTCTTTAAAGGTTTAAAATCTTGATAAATAATTGGGTAGGATTGAGACAACACAATGTAAGTTGACAGGAAATTTTATGGCTCATTGGGGAACACTAATCTTATCCTAAAGGTTGAGGGAAGATAAGAATTTTAGTTCAAAAGGATGGGGGAGGGTAAGAATTTTAGTAATCCCCATCCATAAGTGTAATGTATGCCATATTGGTTTGATATTTTATTTTTTACGCTTGAATTAAATACATTTTTTGATGTAGAATTTTCGTGATATAACCAATTATTTAAATGAATCAAAAAGCCACTTTGAAAAATAAAATAAATTATATTTTCACTTTCGATTATTATTAATTTTAAGCCTTTACAAATTGTGGTGTGAGAGAAGAATTTGCTATTTTATATCGTTGGAAAAGTTACTTTGTCCGTGTCTTCTTTTTGCATGGTTAACTCACATTTTTTTCTTCACATTAAAATTATCAAACGGAATTAAGTTTCTATAAAACACCTTTAAATCTCTATAAATATTCCTAAATATATATTTTTAAAATATCTATTTCATTTCTAAGAATATATAAAAATAATCAATATATTCTATCATTTCATTTATCTTATTTAATCAAACTTTCAGTTTTTAAAATAATGATTATTTCATTATAAGGTATCAAAAAATGAACCCTTGTAAATTAGAAACGATTTAATCTTTCCAACTATTACAAATGGATAATAATCAAGTTTCTATATTACATTACCTGGAAAATTTTTCTTATGCATTGATAAAAAAAAAACAACTGAAAGAAAACCAAACTTTCTAAAATCCATTAGTGTTTTCATAATTTCAAAGCCAGGTGTACAGGGTAGCTTACATATAATCACAAGTTTTTCATTGTTAAGATACCGAAATATATCTGAATTTTAAACAGCAGAACTTCAGTTTCCTCCATAGAGAAGATAAATGAGCGTTTACCCCCGAATTTATATTTTTAAACATGAATCTTCGAATAATTTGTAATTAAAAGCGTGAATGCATCTTTGTATTTGTTTATATGCGTAAATATCAACTGTTAATTTCTCCAGGTACTTTTGGTTACTAATTATTCGAAGATTAAAGTTTAAAAAAATTCTATTTGTGTAAAATCTCTCATAATTTCTTTTCTGCTACAGAATAACTCAAGTACACGTTATTAAAATCCGGACATTCCATTCGTTAATCTCAACCAAAACTAGGAATTTTATATAAGCTGCTATGAAAATCTTCATTTGAATTTGCGTAATATATAACTATGTAGGGGGTCACAGGAATTAAACTTCTTCTCACAAAAGGATTTACCCAAGTTTGAACAAAACACAGTTTAATTTGATACGCGCAGGTAAGACATCAACATGAATCAACAAATACTAAAGGTACAACACATACTAATGGTACTGCCTTCGCGCAATTACAAAGCCACTTGCCACCTTCTCGCAGTTGTTAGTCATAAGTTCTTTTTCGCCTCCGCGCAGTTGAACAGAACCTTCTCGTCCTCGTCCCCCGGAGCACTCTGCCTCTACAAACAAGAGCCGTCACAATCCGTCTCTGATTGCAGCGCCATCAAGTGGACGGTGCACACTCCAATCCTACATATATATATATATATATATATATATATATATATATGTGTGTGTGTGTGTGTGTGTGTGTGTGTGGTGTGTATAAAGATTCAAAGTAACGACTACTTATTACACACACAGTTTATTTGCTGACGTAGGACAGAACATTAAAACACAAAATAAATTGATTAATCTCGCGTAATCATAGATTTAAAGTCCAATCCAAAAACACAATTTCCTGAACCGTTTTGTTCTGCGCGTCTCGCTCCATCTCCGTCTCCGTCTCATCTCACTCTTCCAAATCTCTCTCGAAGCACTAGACGGCGCTCTGGGAACATCATGGCTGTCGTCCGATATGGCAAATCGGCAGGTCTTAGATCCTACATATATATATACTGCTGTTTGTAGAAAATGCAACACCATGAAAGAATCATCAGAATCAAATGAAATTTAATGCAGAAACGACTTGTACTGATACAAATAAATGATGAAATTTTCAAAACAAAAGAAACAAATTAAGCGTCCGAAATCAGTATTTGGTGCAGCCACCATGCGCTGCAATAAGTGCTGCTATACGACGTGGCATGGAGTCAAACAGATGTTGAATATCTGCTTGAGGAAGAGAATTCCATATCGCTTGTATGCGCAACCAAAGTTCGTCTTTGGAAACTGCAGGACGCGGATCACGAGCGAGACGCCGACCAACCATATCCCACACGTGCTCAATAGGCGACATATCCGGTGAATAAGCAGGCCAAGGAAGAAGTTGCATGCGTTGTGCTGAACAGAAGTCTCGAACAGTCCGCGCAACATGTGGGCGTGCATTATCCTGCTGAAAGATAGCTCCAGGGATGCCTTGAAGGAAAGGAACGACTTCGGGCTGTAGCATTTCACGGACGTACCTGTTGCTATTGAGATTACCCTCAATTCGTATCAAATTGGATCGTCCATGATACGAAATCGCACCCCAGACCATAACTCCGGGTGTTCGACCACTATGTCGTTCAATAATACACTCAGGAAGGCAGCGTTGACCGGCATAACGTCTAACACGAACACGGCCATCATGGGTCCACAAATTGAAGCGTGATTCATCTGAAAAGACAACTTGGTGCCAATCAGCTCGCCTGTCTCTGTGCTCAAGAGCCCACTGCCGACGCAGCCGTCGATGATTCGCCGTGAGGGGAATCCTGTATAAAGGCACCCTTGCACGCAATCCACGGCGCAGCAGACGACGACGAATTGACGAAGCCGACAATTGTACACCTGTAGCAGTAGACCAACGTGCTGCCAGCTGCCTGGAGGAAGCTGTGCGATCATTCACCGCCATGCGGAGCAGGTGTCGATCATCGCGCTCTGACGTCACCTTCTGTCGTCCAGTGCCTGTTTTTCGAGTTGTTCGGTGCTCGTCGGTCCACTGCTTCCAAACTCGCATCACTGTGGAACTGTTCCGCTGCATACGAGCTGCTATTGCGCGATAGGAAAATCCTCCTTCTCGAAGGCCGATTATCCTCCCTCGTTCAAACTCCGTAAGTTGCTTGAATTTCTTATTCTTCCGTCGTGGAGGCATACTCAGGTCTCACTAAACGTTTGCCACTAACAAATAATCATAGACTTTTTTCAACGTCCCGCTACAGCACTTTATTTATACGCTTTCAGCATCAATTCAGAGGGCTCTGCGCGCGCCGCGCACGCGCGATGGCTCTGAAACTTTATTAATTTGCATAATATCCTATAATTGACATTTGCTGCGAATTTCATTGGATTCTGATGATTCCTTCATGGTGTTGCATTTTCTACAAACAGCAGTTTATATATATATATATATATATATATATATATATATATATATGTATGTATGTATGTATGTAAAGACTTTTCCTTAAATGTTTTAAATAGTACTTATTTAATTATGCTTATAAAGCAGTCGAAGCTAATTTCATTTTCAAGTAATTTTCATTTTCAATTATTTTATTGTTGCGGAGAGAGAGACCATTTCCACATGGCGAGTCACTGTGTTTTTAGTTATGTAGTAGGGAAATTTCACTGCAAATGTCATAGATATGTGATATGAATGGAGGGATTTCGAGGGAATCTAACTGCAGACCTGAAGTCTGGTAGGGATCATCCTTGCAGGTCTGAAGCCGTGAGACCGGCTTTCTCAGCGAATTTTTAAGAACGCGTGATTGCATAGATTAAGTTAAAAAAGATTTGTATCAGGAAATAAGAATGAACGCTTTACTTTTAAATGAGAAAACGGGGAAAATTAGGAAATTAAATTATTATTGTGAGAAACTAATAGGAATTAAAGTTAAATCGTTACAAACACACACACATATATGTATATATATATATATGTGTGTGTGTGTGTGTGTGTGTGTGTAGACTATGGGGTGATGAGATTAAACATCCCGAAACTACAATGTTTTACTCTTGGTTATCTGGGGGGGGGGAGTAATTCCATTACCGGATTACATGTGGTTATGGTAGAAATTCAATGATGAGGCTCAACTTGTTGTATTTCGTTTATTTGAAGAGATGATGAACAGTGAAAAGTATTTACACTATGAGATGACAAATTGACCAGTTCATTGGAGCAAAATAGATGGTTGCCTCATTTTACCGGCGAAGGGTGCTGGAACGAGCTCTGGCATTCTGAGTTTTCTTCTGACGCGGGTAATGCGAAGGAGAACAGAAGTGGAATGTAGGGGAAAGAGAGAGAATGAAAACGAAGTGTCACTCAGTTTTGTTCTGGAATAGGTGGCGCTCCATGAGTTATCACTTGACGCTGATTCATGGGGGCTTCTATCGAGTATCGGAGAAGCTGGTTATACAATACATTGGAAAATAAAATTAATTCCTTAATAATTACTGGAAAATCCTACAGAATTCGACCCCTCCAAATAGAGCTGGCCTCCAGCTATACTGGAATTTTCGAAACTTTACTAATTATATTTCATACTTTTCAAAATAACTAATAACACAAAAATAGTAAAAAAATGAATTTCAAAACTTTTCAATATTCTATACGGAGCAAAATATGTAATCAATTTTTTTTAACACTTCATCATATAGGAATGATAAAAATTCTAATATAAAGCAGCATAAAATGTAAATAAGCATTTATATAAAATGTAAATAACACAAGGCAATATTTAGTGCATAAAAAGAAAATAATATAGCATGAAATTAAATCAAACGAACTTCACCAAATAATATCTATCTACGCTGGATATTTAAATGGTGTTAATAGAAAAATGTTTTATCATATATGTTTTCTTATTCTGGAGCTTTACAACATCCGCAGATATTTTTTTTTTCTTTTCTTGTAAATCTTCCAATTCTCGGATTGTATTTCTTCCGTATTCTTCGTAGCATCTTTTCTTTGTAACTCTGTTCTTCTATGTTTGTAAATGTGAAAGACTGGACAGGCGTATTCTGATGAGATTGGGGGTATGATGCCTTCTTTGAGCCATTCTTCTATCTGTTTATTTACTTCTTCTCTTTCCGTAAATGCTAATCGGCGAGGCGATTGACAAACTGGTTCATCATCTTTTAAAATAATTCGCTTGGTAACATCGGTGCTTGCCGTCTTTTTAGGTTTGTAGCTTTCTATCATTTTCGTAAGTTCTTTTTTGATCTCAGGATCTGCTATGTGATTCAGTTCTACTTTTTCGACGTTTTCCGCTAGTATCTGTATTAAGAATGCTTTTTTTTATATTTAACAAATTCTACATAATTCTTCGAGAAGTTGACTGATGCTCGTTCTAAAATATCTGAACCTATGACTACTTCGAACTTTAGTTTTGTTGTAGGTACTACATGCCAAGTTACAGAATAGTTTTCTTAATCCATCTGAAATTTTAGTTCGAAAGATCCTATCGTAGTGACTTGAGCATCACCAATGCCTGTTAAGAGAATTTTGTTCTTCGCCAGTTTCGTTGGATCGATGATTCTTCTGCTGGTATTTTCTCGTAGTAGACTGACGGTACTTCCGGTGTCGATACGTGCAGTAATTTTCTTGTTACCAAACGTTATTTCCTTGGTGCGTAGACTTTCTTGACTGATAGTGGCACCTGTTATCGTAGGCTTGCTTGTTTCTCTCGTGAAATTTGTTGTTCTCTTCGGCTGGCTTGTATTTGGCTCTTTCGCTGAAACATTAAATCTTCTAAACCTGGAGAAATTCGTTTGAGCGTGATTAGAAACATTTGAACTCGAATATCTTTCTCTCCCATAAATTCGATTTTGGATCCGTCGATTTGAGTTTACGTGATTTCCTTCATTATTTCCGTGACTGGCGAATTGAGCATCGTGATGTCAATCGTAACTAGTGGTCGCTGCAACTTTCCTACTTGATCTATCCTGCTCGAATTTTCGTGGCGATTCAAATTGTCGAAATTTTTCTGGAGCTCTGAAATCTTGTTTTCCCCTGAAATACGTATTAACTGGCTTATGATTTAGTGTTCTCTTGACGTCTTCGTACTCTTCACACTTTTCTGCTAATTCGGCTGGCGAATTTATCGTTGTCCATTCCTCTAGAAATTGTTGTTTAAAGTCGGTAGGAGCTCTACGTTTCATTTGATCTGAGATTATCAGTTTTCTTAATTCTTCAAAAGATTCGATTTTTAACTCTGATGTCCATCCGTAGAAATATGTTGCAAGTTCGTGATAAAAATCAGTCCAAGTGTGGCTAAAAACTTTTTGATGCGTGGTAAATAACTGGCGAAACTTTTCTGGTGTTAATTTAAATCTTTTTAGCAGAAGTCCTTTTACGTGTTCGTAGTTGTTTGCTATGTCCTCTGGTTCACGTGCGATGATGTGAGAAATTTCGGAAGGTAAGGGTCCTAAAAGATATGAAACCCAATGTTCTTTAGAAATTGTTAATCGTTGCACTTGACGTTCGAGTAAGACTAAATATAAGCTAATATCTTCTTTAAAGCAGTTGGATGAATATTAGGAGATCGGCAACTATTTTTCTGCTGATGGGTGTAGATATCTCTTCTGAATAAGTTAAGTAAATTTTAACTTTTTTCTTTCTAAATGTTTCCTCCTCTTTTTGTGCTATGTATTTTTACATTTCTTCATTAAAAATAAAATTCCAAATGCCTAAATGCTATATCATTTTTAAGTTTTCATTTTGAAGGCACTTTTATGCTATTCTATTTCCCTTTGAAGAGATTTCCTGTTCAAAATAATCTTTTCCATATTCTGTTTTCTTTATACTTATAAGGATTTTTCTGGCTTACTTTACTAATTTTTACAGATCCTTTTTTTCACTTAACACGCCCTCTTGTTTCAAAAATTGTCTTCAAGACACGATGATTTCTATATTTCCTTTAAGTGAAAATGCCAGCTTGATTCGAAATTTCTCTTCCAGATACAACGCAATTTCCCCCTCCCCCTGCTTCTAGAAGCTTCAGGTTTGAAATAGTCGCTTTGGCGTCATCTTGACACTATTTCAAAAATTTCGCCAAGTGGTCCCTCCAAACTAGGACCTTACCAAAACGAAAAATGTAAACAGTCGTCTACATACAAAAATAAATAAAAAGTAATAAATAAAGAGAAATATAATACAAAAATAAATAAAGAGAAA